>JZKD02S1803162.1:45062-61397 GCA_000966675.3 Picea glauca | reverse complement strand
TAATGGCCTAAAGCCGACATAAATAAAATAACATTACTAATCTAATATGCCCCAATTAAGGGGTAATGAGCCAATATTAGGGCTTAACAATATCCCTTTGTGCCTCTATGAAACTAGGATGGGGAGGAGGGTTGGGGTGGGCACTAGAAACAATAGTTGGGTTTGGTTTAGGAATACCAAGAACAAATGGTGGTGGCTGAGTGAGGGTGGTATTAACATATTTAAAGGTGGAAAAAATATTATTGTGGGGATGCATGGATGTATGGAAATGATAGTGGAAATCAAGAATAGATGACTACAAATATGGTATGCTACATCCCCAAAGATGCGATCTAATTTTTTTTTCTCTCTTTGATAGGCCTCTCTCATGAGGCATGTAAGTGCACTAGAAGTGAACAAGACTCGGGTGAGGAGGAGAAAGAGATATTAGAGAAATATTGTGCCTTGAGTAATGGTAACTGATAAGGGGAAGAGTATAGGTAGAATTCACACCAAAAGGGTTAGAACTTAGACCAGGGAACCAAAAATAGAGGACAAAGAGATACAACATAAGAAGAGATAACGAAAATCCTAGGGCATGATTAAGAGTTTTAGATACACTTTCCATGGAGAGGGAGTTAATAGTGTTGTACTGAGGGATTGACGACACATCCCCATCACATTCTTGAAGCACCGAACTAGGACCAGATGGAACATCAATTTGAGAGGAGGGCATGTATGTCATAAATTATCATCATTGAGCATCAAGTCCAGAGCTGGTGATAGGTGTGTCAACTTGGCTCTGGGAGGTGCTAGTTGGATGACAGGTTAGCACCCCATCTGAGGCTATATGTATATTTTATTGTAAAAAGTGAATATTATGAATAAAATATTATAGGTATGGATCTAAACAAGTTGTTGGTTTTCCAGTTTTAGGTTTCTAGGGTAAACGTATATGTGTAATGTGTGTATGCCATTGTATCTTCTTCTTTTTTCATTAAAAATTTGTTTGCAGTAATTAATTGTACAAGGTTAAAATCTACATTTGATATCAGAGTTGTTATTGTCTTCAAAGGGATTCCTTTATGGATAAAGGTTTGTATCGAGTCTATGATAAGCCTTGTTACAATGGTATATCTGTGGTATTGATTCTTCAAGTGAAAAGAAATGGAGAGCATTTCGAAAATAGAGATCAATAAATTTAATGGGAAAAATCAGGGTTGTGAAAGATGAAGATGGAATATCTTTTGGTAGAAAAAGATTAGTGGATCATTTTGGATCTAGGTACTACACCTATAGGAACATCAATAAAATAATGGGAAACGTTGGATTGAAAGGTGAAGAGAACAATCTAGTTGTGTCTCTCAAATTCAGTATTACTGAATGTGTAAGGGGAAGCTATGACTAAGGCTTTATGGAATAAGTTGGGGACTTTGTATCAGTCCAAGTCCCTGGTAAACAAATTGTTCTTTTGAAAGAAGCTATATAACCTGAGGATGAAATATGGATACTCGATGATAGAGCACCTAAATGCCTTCAATATTGTGGTAAGTCAACTATTATCTATTGATATTAAGATTTCTAATGAACAAAAGTGTATTAGTTTATTGTGATATTTAAAAGACTCATGGGATAGTATGGTTGTGGCCATAGGTAGTAATACAACTACTTTAAGTTTCGATGATGTGGCTTCATCCTTGTTTTTGGAGGAGATGAGATGAAATAACATGGAAGGAAAGATAACAAATGCATTATTTGCAAGAGGACACTCCCAGGAAAGAAATAGATATAAGTCATCAAGTGGGAGATCTAAATCTAAGGGTAGATCTAAATCTCATATAAATTTTGTAAAGGTATGATGTGGAAAAGAATGCCACTACAAGAAAAAATGTAGATCCAAAAGTTTTGAGAGAGGCAAGGGATATGAATATGCTCCTTATTAATAAGAAAAAACCTCCACCAAAGAAGGAGGGGATGTGTGTTTGGATTATTCAAGAACACATGAATGTCATGAGGCATGGTTGGTTGACTCAGGTGCATCCTTTCATATGAATCCTCATAGGGAGTGGTTTTTCAAATATGAAAGGTATGATGGAGGTGATGTTTTCCTAGGTGATGAATTGACATCCAAAATAATAGGATGAGGAAAAGTCAAGTTGAAGCTCATGGATGGAAGGATTAGAAAACTCCTTGGTGTTTTTCACATCCCAGGATTGTCTTGAAATTCTATTTTTGTAAGAAAAATGGATGATGCAGGGGTAAAAATAGTGTTTGAGAAAGAAACCGTCAGGATGGTTCGAGGAGATGCAATGGTGTTGATGGGGGGAGTTTGATTTGGAACCCTATATAAGCTACAAGGAAACACTATTCTTGATGGGTAGTATAGTTCCATTGTTCCTAAGATTGGAGATGAATAAGAAAAAACTACTATAGTCTCTACAGAAAAGGCTATGTTGTGGCATCGAAGACTAGGGCATATCGGAGAGAAGGGGCTTTGACTACTACACAGTAAAGGAAAATGGTTTCATATTTAGTAATTGTTCCTAAAAATAATGGTAAATGGTGTGTTTTCATATAATATATAGAATTGAATATAGCTACCTTAAAATACCATTTTCATTTACCATTTATGAATCAATTTTTAGATATCTTAGTAGGGAATTTTTTTTTTTTTTTCTTGATGGGTTTAGAGTTTATAATAAAATTCAAACCGCTCTATAAGATTGGGATAAAAATACATTCATATTCCCATGGGGGATGTACACTTACAAAGTACTACCTTTTGGGTTATACAATTCTCCTGCTACTTTTCAATGTGTTGTTCTAGCTATCGTTTCTAACTTGATACATGATTGTGTAGAAGTATATATGGATGATTTCGATGTTGGAATAAAATTTTGAGGAAGCAATAGAAAATATTGATTTTTTTTAATCATATGTTAATAAAATAATATTTCATTAAGTCATGAAAAATTCCATATATTTCTCACTAAAGGAATTGTTTTGGGTCATTGTATATCATTTGCATTGATCAAGGTTGATCCGACAAATGTAGAAGTCATTTTAAAACTTCCAGTGCCAAAGACCCAAAAGGATGTTAGGATATTCTTGGGACATGTAGGCTACTACATGTGATTTATTGAAAATTTCACAAAAATAACATCTCCATTATTTAAACTACTCACTAAAGATGATGAATTCTTTTGCACTATTGCTTGCCAAGCTGCTTTTAAAACATAGCAAGAAAATATTTCTGTAGATCATGTTTTAAGAGGGACAAATTGGTCTCTCCCCTTTAACATATCCATTGATGCTTCAGATACATCTTCTTACAGAGTATTTCCCTTGCAAACAGATGAAATATCACTTCGATTACAAACCCTTAATGCCAAGACAAAAAAATACAAGTGGACACTAACATTCGTTTGAATTCAGTTCAACCAATAAGAAAGAGAGAGGGAGAAAGAGTGTGATGCACCTTGTTTTGAAGTTTTTCCTCACTGCTTCCAATCCGAAATTGATCTCCAAACTCCTTAGTGCCACTTGATTCCTACAATAGGTAGCAAGGAGAAACAAAGAACTCATACTCTACAATATTACATTAAACAAATTCATCTACAAAGATCAAAGAACAATAGACAAGAACATGAAAAAATACACAAGCTTGAAGGAAATAGGCCAAGTATATTCAAATGAGAACCAAAAGAGAATACTTATAGACTATGATTGATGTAGTTGTATAAGCCTCCACAGTCTCCCCTAATCCATCCCTTACATGACTATACAAAGATCATAAGTTTGATATCTGAAAGCTTCCTCTTTTCACCTTGGAAAGACCTCAATATATAGGCTTGAGTAGCACAACAAACATGAGAAAATGTGGGGTATGTTTGAGGATATAGATCCTTTAGGCTTGAATCATATCCTAAACTAAATCCCAAGAATGAGGGTCAAACATAACTAACCCCATCTCAAAGATCTAGCCCATAGATAAAGGTGGATTGGATGCCCCTCTTTTCTCAACAAGAATGGCGCTCCCCCTCAATGAGAGACATGGAGCCATCCTAGGAATGGAACTCCCCTATAGTGTTAGATCTAGTGGCATGTGTGAACCCTTAGTATAGACAAGAGGGAAACACCCTTGATAAATGCTAAAACGTGGGTCACATTTTCCAAGGAAAAAGTGTGTTTTGACCTAGAAATGATGGTTTTCCTCCTCCCATATGACTCAAGGGGCCATGAAAAACTATTTTAATGGTTTCAAGGGTTGGCGACACCTCACAAAGTGAATTCAATATTTACCGAGGTGCATACATCACTTTTTNGTATACATCTTCAAAAATTGTGTTTTTAAGAAGAGTTGTTTTGTATTGGCTTGGAAAAAATAGTAAGTACGATGGCCTGATGCTAGGTCTGCATGTGTGGTGAAATTTAGGGTTGTAACAGATGCCCCCTAATGTGAGAGGCCAGAAGAGCATATGATGGTCAAAATACATTACAAATATTTACCAATGTACGAAGCGAGTGAGTTTGGGACCAGAGTTCGGGAGGTGCCATCTACAAAATAACAATTGTCTCATCGAGGCAGACATACCCACGCTCTGGATGAAATAAATCATGTCTGCCAATCAAATAAACTGCATATCCATTTCATATAACTATATAAAGTGTCAATGCGAGAAATACATAATGGATCTACATCTCTAAATCAAAGATATACATGTATAATATCCATCTTCATGAAGCCAACGACACCTGATGGCTGAGATGAGGTCTTCAAAGCTCAAGCAATAACTTCAAGATCTTCAAAACTTAGGTAGGAGTGCAATGTGAGTGTACAAATTCACTATCCAAAGGTCTTCAATGGCTCATCGAGGAACAAACAAGAGGATCTCGTTGATCAGGCAAAGAACTTCAATGATTTCAAGCAAGGACTTGATTGGACTTTAGGGATGGTTGGGCATGAGGTCAAGAGACAAACTGCAGAAAGGTCAACTCAAGTTGGGTAAAAATTCCCTTGGACAATAACATGACTAATGATTAGACTCGGGCAACATGAAATTGACATAAGTTCATGTTGCAAGATGCAACACAAACTCTCCATATGTTTGGAAGGATAACCAAATGGAGGAGGACACAACTCTATGTTATGAGAACAACTTCCTAAGGTCATATTAAATCCCAATTCTTGAGGATAAATGAAACGATGTGATTTATACAAGGGAAACTCATTGTTCTTCCATAAAAATAAAATACTTCTCCCATCCTCTTTTTGGGATATATTTGATTTTTTTTTCTTTTTCAATATTTTGAAAGCTTGAAAAAGAATAAAATAATTCTACGTTACAAAGGAGGAATGAGTATCGCAAGCATACTAGTTCCAAGTGCAAGGAACACACTAATGCTCAGAGCAAGGAGACTTGTGCAAGGAAAGGACACTCGAGAAAATTCCTCCATGGGTCAAGGTGTCAAGACGCAAAGGAAAATAGCTACAAGGCTTGTGTATAAGGCATGATTCACAGGTTCAGTTGAGAGCAACATGGAGCCAACATTAGGCCAAAGATGCAGGAATGGAAATGAGATTAATAGGACACAATGATAACATCCTTCAATGTAAATTTAAATGACCCCGGATAAGGTAAGCTCAGTCATTTTTCATTTTTAGAGAGTCTGAAAAAGCGCAAAAGAAGACTCCACTGGGGTACCTTTTTCAAGGATAGTATAGTTGGATCAAAAAATGGATAAATTAGCGCCGAAAATACATCTATTCAAAACCATTTTAACAAGTGTGATAAAGACAAGATCACTCGACAATATTTTCAATTTTAAGGAGTTTGAAAAGAGCTTTACTATGGACTCGTTGCCTTTTTCTATATTTAGTCTCCTTAGCACGAAAAAGGTGAAATTTACTGAGGAGAACTCTCCCAGCAAGATGAATCTCCCGTGTACATTTTTCCTCCTTAATATACATGCCAGAAAAAAGGGGTAAACTCATGCGAGTAGATGTTTTTCTGAACCAATTAATGAATGTGAAAGAACAATGTGACTTAGCGATCTTTTCACTTTTTAGGAGTCTGAAATGAGATTAAATATGGACTCTCTAATGGGTGTTCTTCTGGACCAGTTTAATGAGTCTGAAGAAATAATCTCACTCGGTGATATTTTCAATTTTAGGGAGTCTGAAAAGAGATTAACTATGGACTCCGTGGGGGTTCCTTTTTCGTAAATTCAGTCCCTCAAGCCCAAAAAAGGGTTAAACTTATACCTTAGAATACTCTTCTAGCGAACCAAAGTTCCTAGAGTATACCTTTGTTGGTACAGTTGACCATTCAGACCAAAAAAGGGGTAAACCACTGCCGAATAGACATGCCTTCGAATTTTAGTTTGGCGAGCATGAAGAGCAACAAGATCGTTCGACAACATTTTTATGTTTAGAGGGTTTGAAAAGGGATTAAAACAAGACTCGTTTTTTGGGAGTCCCAAGGGTGAGTCCAAGAGTGATAATATATCATACATATGAAGGCTCAAACTCATAATCGAGACAATAATAAAAGGACTCCTGAACCTATAGTCATTAGCAACGACATGGACACCAAAAATGAAACCAGGATCTACCTAGGGAATCCATGTGAAGGTAGGATCTACCACTAAATTATGACACTTATAGAGAAGCAATTATGGTTCCATGTCACAATTCGGTGGGGTAGATCCTATGGTAAATAGAAAAAGACAATGAGGTGTAACAAGTGGAGGTGGAATCCTAACTTAAATGCACAAAGTTGGAAAAACGAATTTTCACCAAAGGACCTTAAAAGTGCCCCAACTCCCAATTTTTTTTTTCTGAACCAAAGGTAAAGTGTATCTTAACATCCAATGAGAAACTCAAGAACCACGTGACATGATTTTCAAGCCAGAAAAAACAACACTGGGGGTCAAAAAATGGCAAAAAGGGCCAAAAAAGTCTATAAATAGAAGCTACCAGCTCATTATCACCATTGTAAATTGAGAATTGACCAAAAAGACAAAAACACCCCTTTGTGAAAGAAGTTGATTCTTGGAGCTTCAGTGGATGAAACGAACTTTCTCTTGGACCAAGTAAGTACAAACTATCTCCTCCTTCATTTCCATTCTTTCTTTTTGCATTTCTTTTTTATTTTTGGGGGGCATGTACTTTTAAAAAGGTCGTCCCTATGTGTACATGGGTTGTCTAAGCACAACCCGTGTATACACATGATAAAATAATAATCTTCCTGTGTACATACGCGACTGTGCTTAGTACATCTCACGTACACCATCTAACATATGAAAAAAGTGAAAATGCATTATTTGACTCCTCTTTGAACTTGATATTTTGCAGAATGTATGTCCATTGGAGAGAGAGGGAGCATGAGGACATTGATATACTGGTCGAGGAATACCCTGCTACTGTTTCCACATTAAAACAATGTGGGTTGTGGAAATTCTTCCTGTGTCCACTCATGAGGGCACAACCCAGGCTACTGAACACTTTAGTGGTTTACTGGCACCTAGATGTAGAGGATTTTATGCTCGAGGGACAGTCGTTGACGCCAATGACTGAAGATATTTATTTTCTGACTGGCCTCTTGAGGAGAGGGGAACCCGTAAACTTTCATTATTTTTCTCCTAGGACTCACAACATTTCCAAGTTAATTGGGCAACACTTCGAGGCTGGAATAGATAAAGTGGATTCCCAGGTATCGATTGACAAAATCACCAACCTATCACTAAAAGTGATAGTTTTACTTATTGGGCAGATCATTGGATCCACATCTTTATATTAGGCCTCCCAAGCGCATATACATTGTACATTACAATGCATAAATGCACAAGTGTTCGATTGGAGTACACCCATGCTAGAGTGCATGAAGAGACAACTCATAGAGTGTCGTGGGTGAAACAACAAGATCTTCAGGTTCGAGACTATTCTATGCTCTTTCTTTTATGAGAGGGTACCTAGTCTTAGTCCACGAGAGATAGTACAGGGGCACATGGCCTCCTTCCCAATAGTGTGCATATGGGAAACATTGTTTCCATGATAGGGGGGAGGGAGGACCATTGAGGCCTTCAATGATACTTTTTCGAATGGTGGTCTCAGCAGATTCCAACTATAAAAGACTACCCCTATGTCGGGATCAACTTATCCAAGGATCCTGACATGCCCGTACCTCCCAGAGCAGAGCAATGATATTTAGGCACATTTTCTTTTAAAAAATTTTAATTTTTTAGTTTCTTTTTATATATATCATATTTATGTATACCATAGTACTTGACAATTTTGTATCTGTTATGTACAGATGTGGGACCAGTGCGTCTAACTAATTTTGCATGGAGCAGGTGCCATCCACAACTAGAGGCATTACCAACAATGACCATCGGACCAGCAACAATAGCAGGGGTACCTCCAGCCAGAGAGGCTGAGAGAGTTTTGAGACGAGTGCAGTGGAACTTGATTGCACTCACCCGTACTATGCCCATGGACGAGATCGAGGATATCCTACCATCTATGCAACCTCGTGTTGTTGGGGTGCCACAGACCTGAGTTCAGCTATTTTTGCATTTAGAAAATGTTGCAGTTCACTATGGCAAGGCCAATAGGCCTCATTCTTAGGTTAGAGTGGACCATTTTCATGTCGAGGGAACTCTTTGTATATTTTTTAGGGCATAAGCCCCGCGTTATATACCAGACTTGTTATTTTTTGAGGAGCTTGTGCCCACCTATGTACTCTAATACTTTTGATATATATATATATACATCTTTTTGTCTTATGGGTTACATTTATTTACAAATGTATTTACATGTGTATGTGTGTGATTTTTCTTACATGTGTGCAATATGTCAATCTAATACTTGATTAGCTAGAGTATCTGTCATTTGATTCAGTCTCCTAGGAACATGGATATACGTAATGTTATCAAAACAATGTTATAAGAGACGTACCTTAAGGAATCGTCGATGTAGAGTAGGATCATAAATGTGGTAAACCCCATTTAACTGGGACACAACCAATTGTGCGTCTAAGTAGACCCGGAGGTAAGATATACCATGCGACAAAGCGTCATGAAGAAACTCTATTATTACATTATATTCAACAACATTTTTTGTGGCGTCACCTAAACAGATGCCTCCAGAAGATAACAATTGGCCTTGAGGTGTGAAGATCACCCAAGCTGCAGAAGAAAGCCTCCAAGTGTGCCGACTAGCACCATCCGTGAATCTAATGAACACATTTGATTCACATGACATATGCCATAGTGAAAAATATGACATAAAAAGTGATACATCCATAAAACAAAAAGACAAAAAATAAAATTTATAAGAACTATACATATATACAAGAAGTCACCCAAGGTGACCCACCTATGAGTAAATCGTCTTGAGGTACAACCCATTTCTAGGCTCCACTAAAGATTTCCCTTCAAAGTCAACTAGATGATAAGTGCCCTTCTTTAATACCTCCTTCACGATGAATGGTCCGAACCACATGGGTTTGAACTTGCCTTCCCCCAGGGGATCCTTATCTTGGTGATAGACCAGGACAAGGTTTCCTTCGGTGAAAATCTGAGGATGAACAAACCAATCATACTGACACTTGAATTTTTTCTTGTGAGCCTCATTAGCCAAGGCTACATCGTGTCATTTCTCATCGAGCTGCTCGAGATATAATAAGCATTCCAAAAGCGGTGAAGTGTCTGGAAATAACTATACTGCCAACTTAAGAGATGGTATCTGACATTCTATAGGCAAGCCTGCTTCCAACCCATAAATGAGTTGAAAAGGTGAAAAACCAGTGGCAATCTTTACAGATATTCGGTAGGCCCACAATGTCGAGTACAACATCAAATTCCAATTTGACTTGGCCGAATTGATTGTTCTATGTAGAATGGTCTTGAGAGACTTATTCACAGCTTCCACCTGACCATTCTCTTGTGGGTAATAAGGTGATGAGTGTTCTTGTCTCAACCCTAGCTTTGTCGTTAACTGAGACATCATTTTATTCTGAAAGTGACTACCATGGTCAATGAGAATCTCCTTCGGGATGTCGAACCTTGCTATTGTTTGATTAAACAAGAAGAGAGTTGTTGTCTCTCCATCATATTTGAATGTTGGCATAACTTAAAACCACTTGGTGAAGTAGTCTACTACTATGATGATATAGCAGTGCCTCATAACTGAAGGGGAGTGGCATGTAGTATAATCAATCCCCCATTTGGTGAAGGGGCCAACTATGATGATGGGAAACATGGGATCATGATGTGCCCTCATCTTCCATGAGAATATATGACATGGGTGGCATTTCTTGACCGATTCAACGCAATCTTTGATCAACGTTGGCCAATAGTAACCGACTGGTAGAATCTTTTGGGTTGTTTCCAACCCAAAAAAATGACCACCACATGCTCCAGTGTGGCAGTCATTAAGCATGTGTTTCACTTCTTCATGAGTAAGGCACTGATGAAGGATGAAATATACCCCTCGACGATACAAAGTGTCTTCGAGTATGAGATATATTTTTCCTGATGGCATATACGTCGATGCTCATCATGAGAAGTAGAGGTGGGTCACTTCAAAGTCTGGATATAGACTAGTATATCTCCATACCAGGGGTCTGAAGATGAAATCATAAAAATATCTCCTTTAATCAATGATTCTTCAAGTGTAACATCACCTGACTCGATCGAAAGTTTCGATATAAGTTATGCAAAGATCAATGAATTTTTAGATTTTGCAGACACATAATCCAAGTCAAATTCATGGAGGATAACGATCCATCTACTTATCTTTCCACCAATTACACATCATGTCAACATGTATTGGAATAGATTCACAATGACAATGACGATGGTCTTGTGAAACAATATGTAGTGACAGAACCTTTGGACATCATGTACTGCTACCAATGCAAGTTTTTCAACATGGGAGTAGTTGAGTTCTATTCCAACCAGGCCTCGACTCAGGTAATAAATGATGTTTTATTCAAGAAAATCATCCTCCTAAACCAATACCATACCGATGGTTGACTCTGTCATGGCCAAATACAATAATAAATATCTATTATAATTGGGTGGTCGAAGTAGAGGGGCAGACGTGAGGGCATGTTCCAATGCTTCGAAAGAGTTTTGAGCGGCTTTGTCCCAATGAAAAAGAACTCCCTTCTTCAATAAATGCATAAACCCTTTAGTAATCTCAGCATAGTTTGTGATAAAATGATGAAGAAAATTGGCTTTTCCCTGTAAACTCTGAAGTTGAGGGACTGTGCATGGGGGAGGAAATTGAACTATTGCCTCAACCTTTAGAGGATCAACCATGATCCCTGTTGTCAACACTATGAAACCTAATAGATGACCCGAAGTCACGCATAAACTGCATTTGTTTGGATTCAAATGAATCCAATAGTAGTGACATCGCTCAAAGATAAGTCGAAGGTGTGTGGGATGATCAACTCTCTTACAATATCATGATGCTAAATCATCGAGATAAGCCTCAACTAGGTGTTTGAGATCATGGAAAGCAAAATACATGGCCTACTCAAAAGTGGCTCCATCATTGTTTATGCCAAAAGGCATATTATGATAAGAAAATGTACCCCACATATAGATAAAAGATATTTTATGCTGGTCTTCGGGCTTAATCTGTATCTGATTGTATCATGAGAAACCATCCATGAAAGAAAATACCTCACAACCTACGCATTCATCAACAATCTAGTCAATGAATGGTGTAGGGAAATTATCCTTTGTACAGGCCTTATTCAAATCACAGAATTCCATGCATACACGAATCATTCCCTTCTTTTTGTTGACTAGAACAGGATTTGACACCCATTGAGTCAATTGGACAGGGTAGATGAAACTAGATTTAAGTAGTTTCTCTACTTCAGCCTTAATAGTTGCCTCTTTCTGAGGATTAACTAGGCAAATATTCTATTGGACTGGCTTGGCATCAGGGTAAGTCATAATATCATGTTCAACGATTCTTGGATAAATGCCTACAGTTTCCTCATAAGACTAAGAAAAAAGGTCACGAAATTCTTTTAATAAATATGTATAGATCTAAATCTCCTCGGGGGAACAGTCCACTCCGATGAAGACATTCTCCACCATGCCAGGGGTTTTTGAGATATTGATAGGTATCATTTTAGTGATGGTTTCCATATTACCCTTGGCATAAACTGTGTGTGTATCCAGAGGATTGATAGGACAAGACCTATCTCCATTCATAGTCAACACAAATTCTCCTGCCTCTATTCTTCCTATCTCTCGAAGGAAATATGATTTGTGATGGAGATCATCCCAGGGTCTGTCTGGACCACTCAATGCTTCTAAAATCACCTCTTTAGAGGGAAATACTAATTCTAAATAATTGGTAGTGGCAAGGGAACCTTGAGCACAGATAGGCTTGAGAAATGGATCTAAATCCTTTGCAGGATTCGTATCGGGGTCGGAGGAAACTTGATGGACTATAGAGTACGCAACTTCTTCTGTGGACAAGGGCATGTACTTGCCATGGTTCCCTATACCTTCCATCATGGTTGATGGGGAAGGAAGAATGAACAGATCATTAAATTAATTCGTGCGGAATGATGACACTGAAAATATTTCATCTTTAGGTTGGTCGGGGACAACTGATATCATTTTGACATCGTCGAAAGGAGGTGGGCACAAACCAACCCCCATGTTGATGATGTCAAGCTATGGGTTATCAATCATCGGGACCATGGATGCCCCCAATGAAGGGTCAGGTTTGGATAAGGACAATCGATCGATGGTCATGATTCAGCCCTCATGTGGAAACAACAAGACCTAAAAAACTGTGGCAACCACTACATGCATGGAATATGTACAACTCCTTCCTAACAAGAGGTTGTAGTCGAGAGGCGCATCGACCACTTCAACTTCAATGCACATGGTCTTTCCTCCTAACTCCACGGAGAAGGAAGAAATGATTCCATGTGGTCTAAATGAACGACCATTGAAGGTGGTGAGAAGAGTAGGTGAAGGATACAAAATGGGTTGTCCAATGGCCTTCCAACATGTCGACGACATCATGCATGTCGAGGCACCCTCATCAATCAATGTACAAACATTATCCCGGGTAGAAGATTTCGTGGGGTGAGCCACTACTATATGAAATGTGACGTGGTATGGGAGATGAGGGTTCAAATCAGTTGTATCAAGCGTGATAGTTCCCAGAGTACATGTCTTAGCAGATCCTAAGGTAGCTAGCAGATCCTTTCTCTGTAAAGGGAAACTATGGAGAACTTCGAAAGAAGACATTGCACAAGGGGTTTTTGAAAAATCCTCCACCACAGAGTAGTTTTGGGAAGCCCTCACGTTTGAGTTATGCAAAGCCTTGTTGAACTCCCCTTTCGGGGTGTGTGTCATTGTTTCTCCCATCATTCTCTTGATCTGGAGAGGAACAGATGAGTTTTTAGCTTCTTTACCCTTTTCAGCAGTACTTGGTAATCCGTAATCGTGTGCCCTGGTAGCTATGTGAGCTTCACCTTTCAACATATAGATATTCGAGGTCAAGGGATTAATAGATGACAAAGGGGGTACCTGACTTTCCCCATCTGCGTTCACAAAGGCTTGAGTTAAATTTTTCCCATGAGGAAATGCATTCACTAACATTGCAAGATGCTTCTGCACCAATAACTTTTGGGCCTCTGTGAGTCGAGGGCACAGGTGAGTCGGGTAGTCTTTCGTGCAAAGGTTTCATAGATACTTCGACTTATTTCTCTCTGTGTTTCCCCTGCCAACATTATTAGTCATTTTCTTATCCTCCTTACCCTTCTTTCTCTATTGTATCTTCCCTTCGGCATGCTAGTTGGCCTTTGGGTTCATCGATTGCATGTTGTGTACATCCGACATCTGAGCAGAGGGAGAAACCGAACTAGGAGTTGGGTTGGCCACTATCTGTTGTATCGACAATTGTTGTAATTGTTTTGACAGTGGATCAGTGGGATTTGCTTGTGTTGAACCAACAATGCCATCAGCATGTGTTCCAAACTTGTGTTTGGTATTATCAAGAATAGACCATGGCACATATGGAAAAAATTCGTAAAGAAAACCATACTGAGAATAAATCATCTCAAGCTGTTGAGCTCTCATTATTGCCTCTTCCTCTGAAAATACCCCTGACGTTTCTATGTATTTGGATAGTTGTGGTACCAAAGACTTAAGGAACCATTCCAGCAGAAATGCTGGTGGAACTGGTACTTTAATCAAACTCTTCCAGCACCGCCATTCTTGGATGTGATCAGAGATATGGTCATCCTTTGTCTTCTCAAATTTGTCCAATAGTTATGTTTCGACATCGTATCTCACTGGTAATTGAAAATGGTTTAAGAAAACCATTGCCAATTCTCCAAAAGTAGAGTATCTTGAGTGGTCGAGCTCGATGTACCATTTCACGACACTCTCTATAAGAGTGCATTGAAGCAGATGCAACTGGATGGATTCGTCCCTCAAAGAGTTGGATGAGCACCATAGGTGAATTGTGGTTACATGATCACCTGAATATTCATTAGCCTTTCCTTCGAACTTTGGAATGTTGGATGAAAACTTGGTTGGCATAGCAGACCAACGCGGGTCATGACAAATTGGGTCATTCAATAATCTTGACAAGTCTGGAAAATGTAAAGTTGCTAGAAACGATAGCTTAGGCTGTTGAGTATGTACAAGAGGATAGGAGCCTGGAATTTGGCTGGCACCAGGTTGCTAGGAAAATTTAGGTTGCTGGCACGGGTTCTGGTAAAAACCATGGGCAAGTCCATCATTCATATGCTGCATTGGTTGAGACGTTATCGAATGACTCCCATAATAGGACGTTGAGGGTTGAGAATGGATTTCTCTCGACATTATGTTCCAAACGTTCTGGAAAGGGTTTCCCCTTACCGATCCGACAGGGATTGGTAGTGAGCCTTGCCTGGGGTTCCATTGACCATGGAAGGGGTTTCCCTTGGTCGACATCCCTGATGAGGGAACTGATCCCTGCCATGGATTCCAATGTCCTCGAGAAGTGTGTGCCCCCTGTGCAGGAATAGTATCCTGCACAGAATTTTGTGATCCAAAACCAGGGTTTCCCCTGGCCGAGATGATATTTGATGAGAATGTGTTGTTACCAAATGCCATGAACAAAGAGAACAACAAAGAATCCACTGGTGTGGTACTAGAAGAAGGTCCTTGACTACTTTCTCCAAACAAGATGTGATTCATGTTCGGCCAAGCGAGCTGCTAAGAAGCACTACCAAGTGAGGTCGATGACAGAGAAATATGATCCCCACCATAAGGGAAAGTGTTATAGGGGGCTGAGGTGCCCCCCATGGACCCTTACAGAGGTGCGTTAGAGCTCCCTGCCCCCAAACCCAAAGTCTGTAGGGTGGAGTAGATGAGGACCGAGTTCATGTCAAAGTTGGGCATCTCATATGAAAATGGAGGGCCCATCACACTCTGTGTAAATGGTGCAGTGATCACTGCCATGGACAACTTCAGACCACTTCCTGAGGTAGAGGCGGTCGAGACCATAGTGGCTCAGACCTGAGAAGGTGAGTTAAGAGGCAGAACTACCCCAGTTGTGGCAGTCGTAGAGGGAGTATGAGGACTCCCTAAGAAAGTAGCAACATTTTCTTCCATCGTTGCTTGCAAGACTATATGACGCTCGTGATGTGTTACCATTGGAGGGGAAAGATGTATCAAATTGGCACCGACAAGTCAGTGATCATAGGGTTGTATGGACTGAGAGCTTCCGCTCCAAGGTCAGAAATAGTCGGTTCCTATGGATACAAAATTTATCCTCTCAAATATGGCTCAGGTACAGTTTCCTATGGCACGTTCACCTCAAATGACCCTTCCTAGTCAATTCTTTTCCTTCACGGTGGTGAAGGTGGCTCCAATTTAACCGCTAGTGGGCCCAAAATCCTTCATGACCGACATAGCTCTTGATCTTCCACTGTGTGAGAAGATCAATGACACACTAAGAATTTTCTAACGTTGAAGACCAAAAACACACTAGAAAAAGTTCCTATGAGATGCAACAAGAAAACCACTATTACTAGTTGGAAGAACAATTACAACAACCAGCACTAGAGCAACTTATCGGGTATACTCTGGAAAGAATGGTTTGAGGTTGCCAGCTTGTGAACGACTACCAAGTAGGTACAATCGACAGTCAGGTGGACCGTAATGAGAAGGGTATCAAACCTAAAACCTATCGAGGGTATCGAAAGCAAGTTTTCTAGAGGACGACTGAGGACCTCAAACGGATTTGAGACCCATGAAGCTCCATGGAAAATATGATCAACGTAATCCCAAGATAAGTCATCTATATGCATTCCT
>JZKD02S1803162.1:6464-19238 GCA_000966675.3 Picea glauca | reverse complement strand
AAATACAACACCCATGGATGGATAATATAATTCATGCTACTTCTGGTGATATGTGTCACGTCATGTGGATGCTCACGATTGAGGAGAAATGAATTTTTGAAGATGACAATGTGAATTGAAGAAAAAACTACATGTCGACCCTATTGTTAAAAGGAAGTGACATAAAGGGTATGCATACATCTCATTATACATTCATTTTTCAACACACACAAGTTTATTAATGAAAAACAAGATATAAGTCAAATTTCTAAGGAAATTTGAAGTAAATAATGCCAAATTTCAAGGGAGGATGAAGTGTTTTGGTGATGTGTTCTAAGGTATGTTATTTACAGGTCATCTTACCATTTTCACTATAACTTTATTTCTAGAACAATTCAGATGGTGAAATTTGGAGGCTATTGAGAAGAAATATCAAGGTACCCATGGTACAAATTTCAGCTCTTTATTCACTATAATTTTGGAGATACTCTATGGAAGATAGGGTTTTTTACTAGTCTTGAAGCTAGTCATAAACAGGTGTTCCAGGTAAAATAGTCATAATGTATTCATAGAGAATCCAAATTAATTTAGAACAATTGCATTAGAAAGAGTACGAGTTGTAGTTTCCTTTGTACGAATTTCATAATCTGATGTTAAATATTGAGCACAACGCATTCTGTACAATTTCACTCTCTTGAATAAACCAGAATTGAATAAGGTCTACCATTTTCTCTATAACTCCTTTTCTGGGAGGATTCAAGGAGTGAAACTTGAATGGGTTTCAGAGAATACATTGAGTAATATTATCTATAGGATCACAGTATTCCAATAATTGAATAATTGTAGAAGTTGAAGAAGTCTCGTGAAGCATTATCAGGTTCTATGTGATGGTTGGTTGATGGTGATAATTTAATGTAAAGTTTTATTATCTCTCATATATTATTGGGTGGAAGGAAGTGGCAAGGATGGAGAGGTCAACCCTCTCTTGATAATAGCAAAGACAAGGAGAAATTGTTTATCTTTTCATCTTTCCATAAATACTAAATCTGCATCTCTTCTTTCAATTTTAACCCTTAACATTTCCAATAGATACATATCATCACTATTTTCCCTTCCATATAGGGAAACAATTTTATATTTAAGGTTTCCATGGGAAATTTTGTATTGGGAAAATGGTCACTCATTTAATGTGAGTGTTAGAGAGCGTGGATCAAAGATTAGGAATGAACATTCATGTAACTCAACCATAGTGGAACATTCCAAGTTAAAATTAATCACCATGTGTCCCTAGAGAATACCAAGATCCTTTCTATAGAGGATCCTTACTACAAGTGTCGATTTGAAGAAACCTTGAAGATAATCAAGCATCCAAACAACTTGAATAGGAATGGAAGTTTCATCCAAACAACCTGAATAGATGGAAGTTCCAAGATGAGTCAAAATTGGATCCCCTTTAATAAACCAACAAAGGGTTCAATATAGTAAGTTTGGAAATATTAAATAAAAATTAATAATAAGTAAAAGAATTAAAAATAAGTAAAATAACTATGAATCAAAAAGTAAAAGAATAAATATGAATAAAGGTTTTGTTGTAAAAAAAAGGATCAATAGCTACCTTAAAGTAATAATTTGGGTCCTTTAACCACAAAATGGAATCTAGAGTCTAAGATTGTTGGCATATTATATATTGGAGGTTATGTTAATAATATTTAAGTAAATACTACATTACATCTATAATGCGACTATGATACATCTATAATAAGTTTGAAGGGTATGTTGCATAATAGGTTTAAAGGCCGCATTGCTAGAATAATAATATTAAGGTTGTCCTACTTTACTTCAGACCAACCTTGTTATTTTACTATAGTAGAATGAAGAAAAAGTTGATGTCAAACTAGGGTAGATAACTTGAATTGACATAAATATTAATTGAACTAATCTAAAAACTCTTCAAATGACTCATTGTCTTAAATATAAACATGGATATTGATTCAAAATTTTGACAAAAGAAGTTATATCTACTATCGATATTCTGGAAAATATTTGTAACAATAACATATACTTGGAAAAATATCAAATTTGAAATCGAGCCATCATGTCATGAATCTCATATATAAAATTCATTCAAGTCCCCTCTTATTTCCAGCTCCTAATCCTTATAGTATTAGGCATAACCTTCTCTCCTAAATAGTCACTTAGGTAATTGATCATTTACAAAGTATTTTAGATGCAAGAAGAGTGTAGAATTTCATATTTTTACTACCAAGGTTATCAAATTTGAAATCGAACCATCATGTCTTGAATCTCATATATAAAATTTATTCAAGTCCCCTCTTGTTTCCAGCTCCTAATCCTTATAGGATTAGGCATAACCTTCTCTCCTAAATAGTCACTTAGGTAACTGATCATTTACAAAGTATTTTAGATGCAAGAACAGTGTAGAATTTCATATTTCGATTACCAAGGTCAAAGTATTACGGTTGACCATGAGATCCTCTAACTTGGATACCTAAGCCTTGATCCAAATAGGGTTTCTCAACTCTTCCTCCCTACATGACAATGTGTAATTGGTATGCACCCATAAGTCAATATTGATGGGAAATCTTGTAAGGAAGCATGGGTTGAAAGGGTAGTACTTTACATAAGGATAATGACAAGGAAATAATTCTCATGAACCCCCTTTCTTATTCCCCTCTTGTGATGTCTAATGAAGAATAGAATAAATAATGTTTCACTCTAACATGCCCTAGAATAGAAGTAAGAATGTTGTAGTCTTGAGCTCACTACTTTAAATTCCAACCGTGGTTTCATACACACTTGAGAGGTGTCGTGAACTATGCATGCACACATGCATCTATCTATTGGGTGAAACTATGATATCCTAGGTCTTACTCTTAACACTTTAGTGAGGGAGAAACCATACACACTAATCTAAGAAATGAAAGTTTGAAATTTATTCTATGAATTCAAAAAGTAGGAAGGACTATAAATCAAAATTGTAAGGAAGAAATTGAAATACCTAGTAGTTCAACGACCATGCAGGTTTGTGAGGATGAAAATATAGGTGTCAATGTGAGATATTAGACCAAATATAAAAGACACCCATGCTATAAAACCAAATTGCAGTTATCTAGGAAAGAAAATCATTCACTAATTCTAGTTTAGTATATTGCATGAAATCGATTCAAGAGTATTTTAATGAAGCAACTAAGCCCTCATAAGTTATCATATCTAGATATCATCTCTCTAATTATTAGAATGAATTAGAGTTGAGAAAAGTGAATTAGAAATCAATAATGATGTAAATTGTGCAGTGCTATAAGAAACTATATAGACCTACAAGAAATGTAAATTGTGCAGTTCTATAAGAAACTATATATACCTACAAGAAACACTATAGGAAATGCATACAAATTCCAACCTTTCAACAATTGATCAAAAATGACATGTGATCCAAAATTATGAGCAGAACAAAATGAATAATAGATTGAATAAAAATAACACAAAGATATGTAGAATAACAATAGATATCCAATGAACAATAAATTCTATTGAATAAAGAAAATAGGATGAAACTATAAAACTGTAGAACTGAAACAACTTGCTCGAATGGTGGTAGATATTTTTGAGAAGAGATGTGGCTACTGCGTGCATCCATATGAATAGAATGATTCCAATGAGGCCATAAAGGCCTTTTTAACATTCTAATGAATTCCAAAACCATAGACATACAAAAACCTAACCCTAGGATATGCAACACCAAAAGTTATGTGGGCCCCAATGGGTAAGTTGGTACCTCAACTTCCCAGGTCATAAATTTTTCATACGACCTCTATTTTAGGTGTGTGATAGCCTATTGGAAAAAAAAAATCGAGAACTACACATTGTGCCATCAAATTCTGACTTTGTATAAACTTTGAATGTGGAAAGCCAAAAAAGACACGATTTAGGGCCCCAAAATGGCCCTGGAAGTACAAAAAGATGTACTGATATGAAAAATTCTAAAATAAGCCAGTTGGAATAGGTTGGTGGCCAAAAATATCCACTTGTATGTTTTTTTGGTATTGAGGATATCCCCGGAAATGAAGAACCCACAATTACAAGGAAATATCATCATTATAGAGAAACGTGTTGAACTAAAAACTATCAAGATGAGCCAGTTGGAATAGGTGGGTGGCCACCAATATCCACCTAGATCAGTCCTCCCCCCTTAGGAAGAAATGGTCTCCATTGCATTGAGTTACCTCATCATGTGAGGAAATTTATGTTGAATTTGTCCTTGGGTGAGCCACTTGCCTTGGTGCATCAACTGCCCTGCCTTGATAACCCGATAAAGCTATATCTAATGTTGGTGAGTTCCCTTGACCTATGTGTCCATGATATAATAAGTGGATTCATGTTCCATGCAGTCTGGTTTGAGCTATGTTGGTGTCAACGTTTCTGCAATATTTGAGGTGTCCAACAATGGTGGAAAATATAAATGGAGGTCCAAATTGAACACTGGGTGCAAGCCAAGGAAGGGTGGAGTGTCGAACTCAAAATAATTTCCACCCGCAGCCTTGGTGATAATGTAAGGCCCATAGAAAAGTGGAAAGAGATTTTGATGGGTCCCTATAAGGCATTCTTTCTGAAAATGTAACCAGACCTTGTTTCCCATCTGAAACTGGTGCGGTACCCAGTGTTGATCATGGCGTTGCTTGTACTTAGCATTGGATTTCTACAAAATCTCATGGACTTGTTGGTGGATGTGATGAATCCACTTAATAAATCTAGTGGATTTTTCAGCCTCAAACTGAACATGGGAAGATTCTACCTGTGTGGTTGCAAGAGGTAGTGCAACATAAATGGGACCCAAGGGTTGGAATCCCATCCCCAGCTGAAATGGGCTATGGTCGGTGGAGCTATGGAGAGCCTTGTTGTAGTTGTGTTGAACATAGGGAATACTCTCATCCCATGTACATGAATGATTAGAGTTATACATGCAAAACATATGCACAATCATATGATTGACGACCTCTGTTTGGTCATTGGTTTGGGGGTGGAAAGTAGTGGATTTAGTGAGCTTGGTGTCCAATAGTGATCAAAGACTCAACCAAAATCTGGTGAGGAACCTTCTGTATCAATTTGAGATGATGGTATGTGGTATCCCAAAATGGACCCACACCCGTTCAAAGAAGAGCTTGGCAGTATCTGTCACTATTATGCTCTTCTTGCATGTTGTGAGAATATCCATCTTCGAAAATCGATCAACCACCACAAATACACAATCATTGCCTTTCTTGGTGGACATAAGGACAAACATGTAATCCATCAAGATGGATTCCCAAGGCCTCTCGGGAGTAGGAAGAGGGGTGTATAAGACTTACTTCTTGATGGTTGTCTTGGCAATCACACAAGCTGTGCAATATCTGATATACTTGTTGACGTCTTGTCAAACGTTTGGCCAACAAAAATGTTTCTTTAGAATGGCCATAGTTTTCTCCATGCCAAAATGTCATGCCATCCAACTATAGTGAGCCTCCCAAATAATATTTTCACGCTCGCTTGTAAGAACACAGAGGTGGCCCAGATGGAACAACATCCTGAATGCAAAAATTAGTGACATTCTCACCTGTATCCAAGAGTTGATATGTGGTGGCGAATTTAGGTTCATGCTGATAAATTTGGGGCCACTCAGATGCCTCATGCCCATAGGAATGGAGCATAGTGGTGAGTGTAGCAATGGGAGGTGGAATGAGGAATTCAGTGACATGATTTTTTCTCCCTATCTTATACTTGATGTTGAAATGAACTGTTACAGGTGTGTGGACCACTTTTGATGGTGGTCATTCTATAACTTCTCCTATGTTTGTATGAACTATAGAGGCTTGTGATCAGTGTGGATTATTGTCCCCTTTCCCAAAATGTAATTTTTTCATTGACGGTAGGCTTGCACAATGCAATAAATTTCCTTGTCATAGGTGATGTTAGCACTGAAAGCCACACTTTGACTGCTAAAGTGTAAGCTCATCACCCATCAGAATGTAAAATATAATTTTGGTTTTGAATAGGTGGATCAACAAGATGAAGAAAGAAAGGGAGAGGGCTGCAAATTGCATATCAGTAGGCTACACCAATGGGAAATGGAGTCACAAACATTCTACTCATTGAAGGCACTAAAGATGCTCAACAAAAAACAAGATTATATGTTGATATGTGGAAGAATGAAGAAGGAAAACATAAGATAGAATGTTCACTAAACAGATATCCTCTCAATTTAATTAATGAACAAATACTTGAATATAAACAATGACTGATGGGAAAAATAAAGTAGATCCTCTATTGCTTAGGGATCCATAAATCATTGGCAGTGTTTAATCCTCAAATCTGCAATATATTCAAATAAGAAGAAATATAAACAAAATAATTACAATCTGAAATCACAGCTCTCATGAATCTCCAATAGCAGTAATGCTTACAATCATAAAATTCCCACAGGCTTACAAATGAGCACACACAGGAAAATTGCCTACTCCTACTCTCTCTAGCCTCTCTTGGCTCATGAATCCCCCTCTCAAAGAGATCTCTCCTTCCTTAAATAGAAAATAGAATCCAAATAACCTTTGAGGTTGAATCCCATATCCTCCATTTGATTCTAAGCCTTGGAGATAGGTGGCAACAATTAAAGAGACAAAAATCCAACAAACTGTTAATTTTGAGGAATTTGTTGGAAGTCGTTAATAAATTGTTTCCACCTCATTGCATGAGGCCTTTGATGGAGCTAAAACTTAGGTGCATGTGTCCCTTAAAATGTAACTGATCCTTGAGAAGCCATTCGAACCCTCCTTGACAAGTGACAACCTCCCAACAAGGCGAATATCAAAATCGTGACCTCTATAGGAAATTTTGTGGCGTCGTTGTAAAACAATTATGCACATTCGGTAGTGCCACTGCTATGTCTAATATCTCTCAAACCATAACACATTTTGAAAAAATGAGAATTTTTTTTGTTATTTGGTATGCGATGAACAAAAACCTCCTCCATTTTTCAAAAATACCTTCTCATTTGTTCATAATACAATTTTTAAGTTAGTCACTCAAAAATGGCAGAAGCGTATTTGAAAAATAACTCTGCACAATTTCGTCTCTGTCAAAATTTTGGTAGTGCCCGCCTATGTGTCTGTGTGCAATTTGGTAGCGCTATCATAATTCACAGCTACATCACTTCAACGTTGATAGATTTGGTAGCATCCAACATGAAAACAGATTTGGTAACAACCTATGGAATTCATAGTGTCATCATTACACTGCTTAACAAATTTGGTAGCATTTTAGGTAGTAAAATGGCAGACCATACTATATAGACAATTCTACAATGTCATGGTGCTATGGAATGTTTGTTCTCTTATGTATGATGAAACTAATCAAGAACCTTTATTTGATAGGTTAGGAGCATGTATATGCCTGTAGAGGTTATTTAGTTGCTTATGGTGAGGCAAGCCTCTTCTGGCTACAAAGTCTTGTGCTAACATAGGCTCCATGGGGGATAGATTCCTCCCTGTGAGGCTCTAAGAACTCTTGTAATTTTAGTGCCTTATCCTAGGGTTTCTCCCAACCTTTAACCTCAGCAATATTCTTTGATCTGTTACCTTCAACTGAAACTAAATGCAAATGAAAACTAAAACTGACAAAAATGATGAAAACAATGCGTGTCCAGCAATCTTATTGCACACACCTACTCTAATTATTGGGAAAATGAAGCATTCAAGTTACATGAAACAACCAATGAAGACATTTCATCATTTTTTCAACTATTTGAAGCTTTGAAATGTGCTTCCTTAAGCACTAGAGATAATTCCTACTTGAATGCACGTCAAAGAAACATTTGGCAATACACTTTCCATTGAAGAAATCAGTGAGCATATGCTCACTTGCTGCTTGCAGAACGGATGCAAATGGATCTTGAAAAACATCATCAATATTTTCCCCTACTACATTGCTTTGTATAAAAAGGAAAATTATTGCATTAGGTCCTTCCTCCACTGTGCTTGGTTGTTGCATTGCTCACTGATTTTCTAATTCATTCTCAATGCATATGGCCTTGGTCCACTCTTGGTCATGAGGTGTATTAGGAAAAAGTCTTAGTGATTCTTTTCTTTCTTTAATTTCAGCCTCTCTCACCTACTCACATGGCATTTGATCTTGGTTTCTTGATGAAACTGAGCTTGTGTCTTCAAGAGGAATAGGGGGTTGATAGGGAAGTTTATCACAATTAGAAGTGCTTGGGAAAATACATTCTTTTGTATTATATTCTAATTGTGAGGGATATTCATCATAGCTTGTCTTATGGTCCCAATTTCTTAGTTTTTCACCTTCTAAACTTAGATTATCATATTTATCTTCTTTTTCAGCAACAAAAATATGATATGAGGGTTTAAACAAGCTATTGTTGCTTTGATGGGAAGGGTACTTGTCTGATATAAGGTCTTCAACAGAATTTTCATGGAAATCATCTTCATAATCATCATATAAAGGTGAATCAATGACCATTTGACTATTAATGGATAAGGGGATTAGTACAATAGCTGGGACAACTAGTTGTTCATTGAAAACATCCTCATANGATTGTCCATATTGATCTTTCTCTTGGGGACCTAGATTTTGACATGAATGATGCATTTGTTCTTCAAATTTAGGAAAATAATTATGAAACTCATCATCTAAGTCCTTCTCTCTGCAATCATCCCCTTCATCATCACTTCTAGAGGAATCACTTGCTAAATCCTGAATATATGATGCATACCCCTCACAAAAATTCTCAAAAAGTCTTTCAGCTGGATAAATTATCTTGCAATGAGAATAAAAAACATCATAAAAGTCCTTCAAAGAGGAAATACTAGAAGTAGGGAGTGTTCTATACCATTTCCTCGCATAGCCTTCCAATGAATACATGAACATTTTCATCAATTTATCTTCATGATGGATGTCAAGCTACTGCATCAAAGCATGAAATTCATGAACATGCTCAACAGGGTTTTCATTATCACCTTCATAAAATATGGGCAACAGATCTTTCCATTCATTAATTTGAGGCACAGGATGTGGATAACCATCTATGGATGAGATATTGAGTGGGGAAAACCTCCTGGCCAAGATAGCCTTCATAGCCATTTAATTTTTCTCATTCCAGTGGAATCACCAACATATTCTAAACAATGGATTCACCATGGTGAATGTGTAGTCTTGAATGTGTCCAACTTTAGTCACCATCTAAAGTTGGAGTTGTGTAGTCTCGTTCTTCCCAGGGAACTTTTCAATATGCTCAAATCTGTCCCCGACAGCAATGCCAAAAATGTTAGCACTGAAAGTCACACTTTGACTGCTAAAGTGTAAGCTCAACACCCATGAAAATGTAAAATATAATTTTGGTTTTGAATAGGTGGATCAGCAAGATGAAGAAAGAAAGGGAGAGGGCTACAAACTGCATATCACTAGGCTACACCAATGGGAAATGGAGTCACAAACATTCTACTCATCGAAGGCACTCAAGATGCTCAACAGAAAACAAGATTATATGATGATAGATGGAAGAATGAAGAAGGAAAACATAAGATAGAATGTTCACTAAACAGATATCCTCTCAATTTAATGAATCAACAAATACTTGAATATAAACAATGATTGATGGGCAAAATACAATAGATCCTCTGTTGCTTAGGGATCCATAAATCATTGGCAGCCTTTGATCCTCAAATATACAATATATTCAAATAAGAAGAAATATAAACAAAAGAGTTACAATCTGAAATCACAGCTCTCATGAGTCTCCAATAGAAGTAATGCTTACAATCTTAAAATGCCCACAGGCTTACAAATGAGAACACATAGGAAAACTGCCTGCACCTACTCTCTCTAGCCTCTCTTGGCTCCTGAATCCCCCTCTCAAAGAGATATCTCCTTACTTAAATATAAAATAGAATAAAAATAACCTTGGAGGTCGAATCCCAACTCCTCCATTTGATTCTAAGCCTTGGATATAGGTGGAAACAATCAAAGAGACAAAAATCCAACAAACTGTTAATTTTCAGGAATTTGTTGGAAGTCATTAATAAATTGTTTCCACCTCATTGCATGAGGCCTTTGATGGAGATAAAACTTAGGTGCAGTTGTCCCTTGACATCTAAATTATCCTTGAGAAGCCATTCTAATCCTCCTTGATAGGTAGAAACCTCCCAACAAGGCGAATATCAAAATCGTGACCGCTACAGGAAATTTTGTAGCGTCGTTGTAAAACAGTTATGCACATTCAGTAGCACCACTTCTATGTCTAATATCTCTCAAAACATAACAAATTTTGAAAACATGAGAGAGGTTTTTGTTATATGGTATGTGATGAACAAACACATCCTCCAATTTTCAAAAATACCTTCTCATTTGTTTATAATAAAAATTTTAAGTTAGTCACTCAAAACTAGCAGAAGCTTCCTTGCAAAATAACTCTGCACAATTTGGTCTCTGTCAAAATTTTGGTAGCGCCCACCTGTGTGTCTGCGTGAAATTTGGTAGAGCCATCATAATTCACAACTACATTACTTCAATGTTGATATATTTGGTAGCATTTGACATGAAAATGGATTTGGCAACAACCTATGGAATTCATAGCGCCATAATTACATTGCTTAATAGATTTTGTAGCATTTTAGGTAGTAAAATGGCAGACCATGCTATATAGACAATTTTACTGTGCCATGGCGCTATGGA
Source organism: Picea glauca (assembly GCA_000966675.3). Lineage (NCBI taxonomy): Eukaryota > Viridiplantae > Streptophyta > Pinopsida > Pinales > Pinaceae > Picea > Picea glauca. The sequence continues at coordinate 8,519 of JZKD02S1803162.1, read as the reverse complement.
ATGTTTTTTCTCTTCTATATGATGATACTAATCAAGAATCTTGATTTGATAGATTAGAAACCTGTATATGCATGTAGAGGTTATTTAGTTTCTTATGGTGAGGCAAGCCCCTTCTTGCTACAAATTCTTGTGCTAACAGGTGAGGTATTTTCAGATGGTATCTGAGAGTGTATCACTATGGTTTTCTACTGGATGATCCTTCTGAGTGAGAAATGTGCCTACAACATAGTCAAAGGCATCAGTCTCAATCTCGAATAATTGTTACAGATTGGGTAAGGAGAGTACTGGAGCTTATCACAAGTGATGCTTCAAATCATCAAATGCTTATTGTTGTGCCTTCCCCCATGTGAAAATTTCCTTTCCACTACCCTTGATTACTTGGTTGAGGGCCCATGCAATATGGGAGAATACCAGCATGAACCTTCAGTAGAAGTTGGCAAGTCCCAAGAAGCTTCGAAGCTCGGTTAGTGTGGTCGGGGCTGGCCAGTCATGGATGACTTTGATCTTAGTTGGATCGACATGTACCCCATGCTCATCAATAATATAGACCAAGTATTGGACCTTGTTCATGCCAAAAGAGAATTTTTCCAAGTTGTCATATAGCTTGTGCGGCCATCGAGTGCTCAAAACCTATTGAATATGTCGCATGTGCTCCTCCCAAGTTCTATTGAACATGAGAATTCATCCAGATATACCACCACAAAAGAGTTGGTGGAGGGTTTCAATACATCATCCATCAATCTCATGAAATTTGTTGGTGCATTTTTTAAGCCAAAGGGCATGACCAACATTCAAATATACCTTCTTTAGATTTGAAAGTTGTCTTCCATACATCAGTCGTTTCAATGGGAAAATTGTGGTAGCCATAATTTATCTCAACCTTGTTGAAGAACTCTTACCCCTTGAGTTTTTTAAGAAGGTCATCAATTTGGGGAATTGGGTATCGGTTCTTGACTGTGTTTTTTTTTAATTCTCTATAATCAATGTAGAGCCACCAGGTCCCATCTTTCTTCTGCACCAGTACAATCGGGCTTCAACAAGGTGAGGAGTTGGGTCAGATGTGCCCATTTTGAAGCAACTCTTGGATCCAATGCTTGATTTTGACATTTTCCATTAGAGAGAAATGATAGAATGATCCATTAGGTAGAGGTGCATAGGGGGTTAGATCAATTGGATTCTTGACATGGAAGTGTGTCGATACCCCGGTGGGTGAGGATAAGATGTCTCTGTACTCTTCCATGATCCCATCCACTTGATTCTACTGCAAAGAGAGGCTCTCTATATAGGTCATAGATGTGGTGATGACCTTCTCTTTACTATGAGAACGAATCACAAAGAAGACGAAGTTCGAACTTCCCAATCTGTGAAAGGACCTTACTGCATTGCATAGCATAGATTAAATAAATAGTGGTAGGCGGCGCTACCTCTGGTATCATGTAAAATTGTCTATCCAAATAAATAATAACACTACGAGGTCTAGAATCATACACAACATGTCGCTTCCACAAATATGGATGACCTAAAATCACATCACAAACTTCAAGGGGAGAAATATCACATAATACCTCATCTTTGAAAGGCTTGATGTCATAGGGTAGACAACATCGTTGGCTGACGCGAAGATCTCTTCCTTGGTGAAACCAACTGATGGTGTAGGGTTGTGGGTGTGGTGTTATCGGTAGGTCTAGCTGCTTGATGACCTCTTCTTAGATCAGTTTCTTTTAACTACCGCTATTGAAAATCAAATGAAGCAGATCCCCCTTGACCCACATCTATGAGTGAAAAAGGCATTCCCCTTCCTCTAGTTCTTTAGGTTTGCTTGGCTGGACTTTGGTGGTAGAGATAGTAGCACTGGGTTTGACATCGATAATCCTCTTCCCACTTTCTGGATTTGATTGCAATTCAGAATATGCCTATGAATCGGAAGCTTTGAGCTCAGTCACAAGTGACTTCTTGGAGAGACATTCTTCAATGTTGTTCCAAGTACTTTTATGGTATTCACACCACTTTCTTTTGTCTTTATTAAACTTCTCATTACCCTTCTTGGGTTGCGGC
>JZKD02S1803151.1:1946-14937 GCA_000966675.3 Picea glauca | reverse complement strand
TGAATCCCGTAATGCCGATGGACTTGATTCCTGCCACGCGTCCCAACAGATGGACGGCTTAAATCCACATCGGGGATTTCACTGTGGATATTCCCGATCCTATGATTTTGACGAGATGATGTTAGTTGGGCCCCACGACGAGGTTTACCTCCTATCGAGATTTCGCACTTCGGAGTTTCGAAATGCTTGTTCTTTTTGTCCTCAAGATTCACGATTTGTCGAATCCTGATGTGTCGATTGACTCTTCCGATCTCACCCACGTGTCTCCTCAAGATGAACAACTCCGATCGTTTACGGGGTTTTCACCATAAAGAAACCCGATCCCTTGTCCTCAGGTTTCGTGATTTACCGAATCCCGATATTCCAATGGACTTTTCCTTTTCGGGACTTTTCCCGTGTCCTCGGATTGACGCCACATGTCCCCGAAATATGGACGGTACGCGTTGTTTCGTGATTTCGCAACTTGTGACTCCAAATTTCTCTGACAACTTGGAACCACGATTACCGAAATGCCGACGGTTTCCTTGATGTCCTCCACATGTCCAAACAAACGGACGGTTGTGATCTTATCGCTATTTTGGGAATCGCAATTTTACGAGTTTCAAACTCATGTTGCGACGGTCTTTCAAAACTGCGAACTCCAAAATGATGATGTGACGATGCTTTGATCTTCTGCCACCTATCCTCTGATATGGATGGCTCATAGGTCCTCTCGAGATTTCGCTATATTGCTTATCAGAGTTTTTTGAGAGCAGTTTCCTTTGCTTGTCCAACTCCCGATTCCCGATTTTGCGATGATATAAGATCGACGGCTCATGATCTTTCTCGATCCAATGGTCCAGAATGGTATTTTGACCTTTACACCTTGCGAGTCAGCTAAGTGCCGCAATCTCACCACGTGTTTCTTGATGGACGGTCCAGATGACATCGGGATTTCACAAGTCGAAATTCCTTGAAACTCTAGAGGACTACACCTCGTGAACCTTCTCGCTGATCCAACGACCGTCGTTCCTCTGTGCAAGATATAACGGCTGAAATTCTTTTGCCTTTTCCGCTCTCTATTCGTCCCTTTTGAACTAGTTTTCTGCTTTGGATCCATTCACAGGATGAATCTTATGGCTTCAATGGCGGTTCTTTGCACAATAGACTCGATCTTTGCTAAATTTGAGGGAATTTTCTTCCGTGGAAGAAACAATTTGTGAATCTTTCAAAGATTTGAAATAATTTCACGAGTTCTTCATTCTGTGCTACAATCATTGACAGATTTGAGTGATTCCCGTAAATCTTTAAACGATTCTTCCTTTTCAATGAATCTTTAATGAATTTGAGCGAATTCTTCGAGTTCTTTAAACGTTCCTCCATTCTGCAGCTCTTCTTCACCAATCTTTGACAATTCTTGAAAGGATTACAAGAATATTTTCAAGAATATCTAAGATTCCTACGTTGAAAAGATTCCTACATTGATCTTTTGAGAGTATTGCAGACAACTCTCCAATCTTTGTGAAAAGACTATGTTGCCTACTCTCAAGATCCGTGAAGCTTTGCACTATGAGGATCGTGTTGCTCTCCAGACTGTGTGAAGAGGCTTACTGTTGAAGCTCTGATACCATGATAAATTGTGAAGCGAAGAGAAATGCAGAGAGAAAAGAATAGAATAGTATATTGAAATGTATGAAGAAGTACTGAAGAAGTTGCAATGAAAAATATATTCAATGCAATGAGATATAGCTGAGCTAAATAGGCTCAAGCAAGACAGAAATAGAAAGTACAATTGTCCAGTACAGCTGGCAGTGTATAGTCAAGTTACATTATGTTTAACATATCTAGCATAAGCAGTAGATCTAACAGGATCACCTGTACCAGTTTCAACAGTTTATTTTGAGCGTGATCCAAATCCTCCTAAACTTTGATATCCATCCATTGGTTTCACCCCCTGTTTATGTAGGTTATGAACCGATCATTATGAATTATAGTTCCTTTCACACAGGAATTTCCTTAGTATCTAGGCACAGCGCGTTCCAAGCACCTAACCTCCCTGTTTCATTAATAATAGTTCCAGTATTAATTAATAAAGGTATTGATCTTGATAAACTGAATCTGCGAATCAATTAATAATCGTTAAAGACTGTCGGCCTTGAGTGATATATAAGTAGGAATGACACATTCATTTGGTTTTTAAGTGATAGCATGAGAAGATCATCCCTGTAATATAAACCTAAGGATCCTATACTTATCACTAACATATTGCAAATAAATTATATGCTGCATTCCACAACTAATATACCACGACTACTTAATAAGTTGCATTCGCTCTCCATAACCGTTCAATTATGAATTAATAAGAGGTTGTATTGCGGTAAATAAGCGGGCCCGCCATTTTGAATAAATCAAAAGGGTGGGAACAATAGCAAATTAAGGTATAACAGATGCACATTTATTCTCTGAATCGAGAAGCTCGAATAATCAATTTTGGTTCTTTGATCACGTAGGTTTCTCTCTCGAAGTGACATAGTAATATCTCATGACCCACTTTGTTTCGATTCATCTGACTTATCCCCAGGTTGTATCACTCAACAYAGAGAAAAKTTATTATACCGCTCTCCCTATTCCATGTGTCTTATAGTTACTGAATGGAGTAGCCYGGATTCTCCCTTCTCATATCCAGAYGATCATTGGGAGGAGAAGAGCTTATCGGGACAAGAAAGAGTGTGTATACTGGAGGGCTTCTCATGTAGAAGTAAGGTAGATTGAATGAAGTCAATTTATTCCTCATCTTAYTCGGTATCCAAAGTCTCTGATGCGCACAGAGAACMCGATAAGGGCGATTGCGATGCCAACTAACGAATATGTGAAAACGTGGGATGGGAGAGAACACCATCAAGAGAAATGGAAATGATTGGAAAACTCCCATAGAACCAATCACATGCTCATAGCGCTGAAGTAGCTCTGCCAACTGTGTATTTATACCTAGTCTCGAACCCAACCTTCACTAGTTTCATTTGAACCTTGAACAAGGATCAATCAACAACAAGGGAGGGTAAGAGACCTCATTCATACATAAACAATCATAGGATGCTCACCTCTACATTTTGTCTTAGTATGGACACAGGGAACTCTCCTTTCACTACCTATCAACTCATCACATAGGAGGATACGTAGAAGCTTGCAGCGGTGGGTTTTTATCTGGTGAATAGGGACAATTTAGTAGTATCCATAGCTTTATCAACGTTGGCTTCTCTTGCTATATATAGGGGAGTTTCTATCATTCCCTTTCCTTTGTCTGTTCCTCAACCTATGCCCCTGCTGCCTTTGCCTTTGTCTATGTTCAATAAACTGGATCAGCAGGATCTTCCTTTCGATTTTTTGGATAGGGATCATATATATATATATGCATATGCATATGGATCTAGCTCTAGACTGAGAGTGGGACCTAGGACTCGGTCTTGATCTTACCAACAAGGTGGTGGTGAAAAAGGTAGTGGCTCTTGGTCAATGGGATATGAATCATGATCTTGTAAAGCTTGCTCTTTTGAAAATATTAAGAAGAGATAGAATTGATGCAAAATACTACACTATTGATGTGTATTCTATTCATATGAACATGTATAGTTACACAATATGGTTACAAGACGTTACAAAGTGAGTTACCAACTCATGTAACAATAAACTAACTAACTAACTAACTAGTTAAAGATGTAATTAGGTGTTTTCTTTAACACTCCCCCTTAATTACATCCAGGAATAAATATCACTATCACCAGCTACCAATGCATTCCAATGAAATAGACTTCACACTCCCCCTTAAGAAAAACTTCGTCCTTACTCTGAGATCAATATCTCAGATTTCCCCTGTTAATCTCCTGTTAATCGAAAATTCAAAGAAGATTCAAATTCTCTGATAAAATCATCAAGTTATATGAATAAACACCCTTGTATCTACCAAAGTGGACTTCATACCACATTCCTTTACCAAAGTGGACATGGTACCACATTCATCTACCAAAGTGGACTTTATACCACATTCCTTCACCAAAGTGGACATAATACCACATTCCTTCTGGCAAGTGCCTCAAACTGCTCGAAACCAAGGATAGTTGTAATGTATCATGGCCAATGCCTCAAGCTGCTCGAAACAGGGGATAGTTGTGATGTATCATGGCCAGTGCTTCATGCTTCTCGAAACCAAGGATACATTCTACATGATCACATACTGACCTATGTAGGCCTGATTCAATCATGGCTTACTAAACATGAGGAACAAAGTTTACATATAGTTGTGATGTATCATGGCCAACGATTCATGTTGCTTGAAACTAATGATACATGCTACATGATCACATATTGACCTATGTACGTTGGAGTGTCTATTGGGGTGTCGAGTACAACCAAACATGCACCCCTCAAATTACAACAATTCATTTCTTATGTATTTGCCGATGAATGAAAAAACCAAAAACTTTTGTTATATTTTGTTGTGTCTCTGCCCATCTTTCTTCTTTGCAACTTTCTTCATGTAGTTTTTACTGCTCAATAATCCAGAAAAGTTGTCCATAAAAATGGCTCAACGACTTGGTCTTCGCCAATAGAAGAGACAATACTTTTGTCTTGCGGCTTCTTCTCTATGGAAAGCCTGATTTTCTTTCTTGTAGACGACTATTTGCTCCATGATGACTCTTTCAATTTTCTTTCTTGTAGACTATTTGCTTGCTCCATGACGACTCTTCTTCATCTACCGACTTTATTGGTCTGGTTGAAATATGCTTCTTCGATTCACATAAATTCTTATCTCTTTGCAAATCCCTTTAGAAATGCCAAAATAAATCTCATCACCATGCTTAACATCTTTTTTCTCTTGAATTTACTCTTGGATTTCCTTGTTCTCCTATCATTTGTTAGAGTTGTGAATTCTAACAAAATAACTATACCAATATTGAGTTAGCTACACTCAATAAGATTCAATACATTCTTCCAAGAAACAAATATTTTCTCATATCACCAAAACATTAAAGTTATTTTCATCAACTTTAACAACTTACACAAGCAACAACTCAATATACTAAGCATGCTTTCAACAAACAAACTCTCCAACCATAACATTTACATGTGGCACTCCATATGTGATATAATTAGATATCACATGAAATAGTCCATTCCATTCTCAGTGACTTATCTATCTTCTTTCTTCTTATCTATCTTTTTTCTTCTTATCAACGATCAATTTGCTTTATTTATTTCTTTAAAAATAAAATGAAGAATCAACCTCCTTTAAAATATTTAAAAAAAAGATAAAATAAAGACTACTTGGGCAAGAGATCTTATTCAAGATGGAGAGAAGTATGGTGTTCTAGAAGGAACCACGAGACAGGTGAAGAGACCAAATCCATTCTCCAGTTATAGGGCTTTGATGTGCAATCTACTTGATGAAGAACCCACATGCTTTGAAGAGGCCATCCAGAAGAAGGAATGGGTAGATGCAATGAAAGAGGAATACTAATCCATAATGAAGAATGATGTATGGGAAATAGTTCGCAGACCAAAAAGTAACTATGTGGTATGATCAAAATAGCTCTTCAAAATAAAACATGTTGCTAATGGAAGTATTGAGAAATATAAAGCAAGATTTTTCGCTCGTGGCTTTTCCTAGAAGGAAGGTATCGAATATGAAGAGACATTCGCTCATGTGGCCAGATACACTTCGATCAGAACCATTATAGCTCTTTCTGCCAAGCTGAAATGGAAGGTGCACTAGATGGACATGAAGACAGCTTTCCTGAATGGTATTATCGAAGTGGAAGTGTATATAGAGCAACCCAAAGGATTTGAGCTTGAAGACAGGAAGTCTCATGTCTATCGATTGAAGAAAGCCTTATACAGATTGAAGCAAGCTCCTAGAGCTTGGTATGGCCATATAGACAATTTCTTGATGATCTTGGGCTTTACCAAGAGTAAAGCACACTCAAATCTCTACTTCAAAATTATGGATAATGAACCAGTAATACTATTACTATTTGTGGATGACCTATTCTTAATTGGAGAAGAAAAGATCATTGCTAAATGTAAACAGAGACTTGCCACAAAATTTGAAATGAAAGACCTTGGTCTAATGCATTACTTCTTATGCCTTGAGGTATGGCAGAGTTCAGAGAGAATATTCATTAACCAAGGGAAGTACACAGTCGAAATCTTAAAGAGATTCAACATTCTAGAATGCAAGACCATGAATACTCCCATGGAAGAGAAGCTAAAACCGCTAGATTCCACTCTGTACATAAAGATTATTAGATCGTTGATGTACTTGAAGAACACCAGACCAAACATTTGTTTTGCAGTGAACACCTTGAATTAGTTTCTGGTAGAGCCTAGACATGTTCACCTAGTGGCTGGAAAAAATGTGATGAGGTACCTTAAAGGTACAGTGGATTATGGTCTCAGCTATGATGGAGATCATGACTTCACATTGAGTGGATATATNTCATACATCAACAATCATAGGATGCTCACCTCTACATTTTGTCTTAGTATGGACACAGGGAACTCTCCTTTCACTACCTATCAACTCATCACATAGGAGGATACGTAGAAGCTTGCAACGGTGGGTTTTTATCTGGTGAATAGGGACAATTTAATAGTATCCATAGCTTTCTCAACGTTGGCTTCTCTTGCTATATATAGGGGAGTTTCTATCATTCCCTTGCCTTTGTCTGTTCCTCAACCTATGCCCCTGCTGCCTTTTCTTTGTCTATGTTCAATAAACTGGATTAGCAGGATCTTCCTTTCGATTTTTTGGATAGGGATCATATATATATATATGAATATGCATATGGATCTAGCTCTAGACCGAGAGTGGGACCTAGGACTGGGTCTCGATCTTACCAACAAGGTGGTGGTGAAAAAGGTAGTGGCTCTTGGTCAATGGAATATGAATCATGATCTCGTAAAGCTTGCTCTTTTGAAAATATTAAGAAGAGATAGAATTGATGCAAAATACTACACTATTGATGTGTATTCTATTCATATTAACATGTATAGTTACACAATATGGTTACAAGACGTTACAAAGTTAGTTACCAACTCGTGTAACAATAAACTAACTAACTAACTAACTAGTTAAAGATGTAATTAGGTGTTTTCTTTAACACTCCCCCTTAATTACATCCAGGAATAAATATCACTATCACCAGCTACCAATGCATTCCAATGAAATAGACTTCACACTCCCCCTTAAGAAAAACTTCGTCCTTACTCTGAGATCAATATCTCAGATTTCCCCTGTTAATCTCCTGTTAATCGAAAATTCAAAGAAGATTCAAATTCTCTGATAAAATCATCAAGTTATATGAATAAACACCCTTGTATCTACCAAAGTGGACTTCATACCACATTCCTTTACCAAAGTGGACATGGTACCACATTCATCTACCAAAGTGGACTTTATACCACATTCCTTCACCAAAGTGGACATAATACCACATTCCTTCTGGCAAGTGCCTCAAACTGCTCGAAACCAAGGATAGTTGTAATGTATCATGGCCAATGCCTCAAGCTGCTCGAAACAGGGGATAGTTGTGATGTATCATGGCCAGTGCTTCATGCTTCTCGAAACCAAGGATACATTCTACATGATCACATACTGACCTATGTAGGCCTGATTCAATCATGGCTTACTAAACATGAGGAACAAAGTTTACATATAGTTGTGATGTATCATGGCCAACGATTCATGTTGCTTGAAACTAATGATACATGCTACATGATCACATATTGACCTATGTACGTTGGAGTGTCTATTGGGGTGTCGAGTACAACCAAACATGCACCCCTCAAATTACAACAATTCATTTCTTATGTATTTGCCGATGAATGAAAAAACCAAAAACTTTTGTTATATTTTGTTGTGTCTCTGCCCATCTTTCTTCTTTGCAACTTTCTTCATGTAGTTTTTACTGCTCAATAATCCAGAAAAGTTGTCCATAAAAATGGCTCAACGACTTGGTCTTCGCCAATAGAAGAGACAATACTTTTGTCTTGCGGCTTCTTCTCTATGGAAAGCCTGATTTTCTTTCTTGTAGACGACTATTTGCTCCATGATGACTCTTTCAATTTTCTTTCTTGTAGACTATTTGCTTGCTCCATGACGACTCTTCTTCATCTACCGACTTTATTGGTCTGGTTGAAATATGCTTCTTCGATTCACATAAATTCTTATCTCTTTGCAAATCCCTTTAGAAATGCCAAAATAAATCTCATCACCATGCTTAACATCTTTTTTCTCTTGAATTTACTCTTGGATTTCCTTGTTCTCCTATCATTTGTTAGAGTTGTGAATTCTAACAAAATAACTATACCAATATTGAGTTAGCTACACTCAATAAGATTCAATACATTCTTCCAAGAAACAAATATTTTCTCATATCACCAAAACATTAAAGTTATTTTCATCAACTTTAACAACTTACACAAGCAACAACTCAATATACTAAGCATGCTTTCAACAAACAAACTCTCCAACCATAACATTTACATGTGGCACTCCATATGTGATATAATTAGATATCACATGAAATAGTCCATTCCATTCTCAGTGACTTATCTATCTTCTTTCTTCTTATCTATCTTTTTTCTTCTTATCAACGATCAATTTGCTTTATTTATTTCTTTAAAAATAAAATGAAGAATCAACCTCCTTTAAAATATTTAAAAAAAAGATAAAATAAAGACTACTTGGGCAAGAGATCTTATTCAAGATGGAGAGAAGTATGGTGTTCTAGAAGGAACCACGAGACAGGTGAAGAGACCAAATCCATTCTCCAGTTATAGGGCTTTGATGTGCAATCTACTTGATGAAGAACCCACATGCTTTGAAGAGGCCATCCAGAAGAAGGAATGGGTAGATGCAATGAAAGAGGAATACTAATCCATAATGAAGAATGATGTATGGGAAATAGTTCGCAGACCAAAAAGTAACTATGTGGTATGATCAAAATAGCTCTTCAAAATAAAACATGTTGCTAATGGAAGTATTGAGAAATATAAAGCAAGATTTTTCGCTCGTGGCTTTTCCTAGAAGGAAGGTATCGAATATGAAGAGACATTCGCTCATGTGGCCAGATACACTTCGATCAGAACCATTATAGCTCTTTCTGCCAAGCTGAAATGGAAGGTGCACTAGATGGACATGAAGACAGCTTTCCTGAATGGTATTATCGAAGTGGAAGTGTATATAGAGCAACCCAAAGGATTTGAGCTTGAAGACAGGAAGTCTCATGTCTATCGATTGAAGAAAGCCTTATACAGATTGAAGCAAGCTCCTAGAGCTTGGTATGGCCATATAGACAATTTCTTGATGATCTTGGGCTTTACCAAGAGTAAAGCACACTCAAATCTCTACTTCAAAATTATGGATAATGAACCAGTAATACTATTACTATTTGTGGATGACCTATTCTTAATTGGAGAAGAAAAGATCATTGCTAAATGTAAACAGAGACTTGCCACAAAATTTGAAATGAAAGACCTTGGTCTAATGCATTACTTCTTATGCCTTGAGGTATGGCAGAGTTCAGAGAGAATATTCATTAACCAAGGGAAGTACACAGTCGAAATCTTAAAGAGATTCAACATTCTAGAATGCAAGACCATGAATACTCCCATGGAAGAGAAGCTAAAACCGCTAGATTCCACTCTGTACATAAAGATTATTAGATCGTTGATGTACTTGAAGAACACCAGACCAAACATTTGTTTTGCAGTGAACACCTTGAATTAGTTTCTGGTAGAGCCTAGACATGTTCACCTAGTGGCTGGAAAAAATGTGATGAGGTACCTTAAAGGTACAGTGGATTATGGTCTCAGCTATGATGGAGATCATGACTTCACATTGAGTGGATATATTGATGTAGATTGGGCAAGAAGCGTTGCTGACAGAAAAAACACTTTCAGATGTTGTTTCAGTTTGAGATCAACCATGATCTCATGGCAGAGTAGGAAGCAATCCAGTATTTCTCTCAGCACAGTGGAAGCAGAGCACATTGCCACATGTTCTGCTAGCTACGAAGCTATATGGCTTCGAAAGTTGCTGACAGACATATTTGATTTGGAGATGAGAGCAACCGCGATTCTATGTGACAATCAAAGCTGCATTAAAATGATAGAGAATCATGTGTTCCACGACAGATCGAAGCACATAGAGATCCACTATCATTTCATCTGCGACATGGTATAGAGAAGAGCCTTGAAGCTCCAGTACATTAGCACAGATGAACAGGTTCTTGATGTGTTGACTAAGCCTCTATCTCATGTAAAGTTTGAACACTTTCGAGATAAGATTGGTATAGTCCGAAAGGACCCTCCCTGAAAGGGGGAGTATATGTATTCCTTGCTTCTGACCTAGTTGATAGACATAAAGCAAGATGCTTCATGCCTGTGACCTTGCTGTTAGACCTAAAGCATGACGCTATGTGATCCTTGATTCTGACCTCGTTGTTAGACATAAAGCAAGATGATTCATGCTTCTGACCTCATTGTTAGATGTAAATATTGACGCTGTGTGATCCTTGCTTCTGATCTCATTGTTAGACGTAAAACAAGATGAGTCATGCTTTTGACCTTGTTGTTAGACGTAAAGCATGACGTTGTGTGATCCTTGCTTTTGGCCTCATTGTTAGACGTAAAGAAAGATGAGTCATGCTTCTNATGTCTATCGATTGAAGAAAGCCTTATACGGATTGAAGCAAGCTCCTAGAGCTTTGTATGGCCATATAAGCAGTTTCTTGATGATCTTGGGCTTTACCAAGAGTAAAGCACACTCAAATCTCTACTTCAAAATTATGGATAATGAACCAGTAATACTATTACTATTTGTGGATGACCTATTCTTAACTGGAGAAGAAAAGATCATTTCTAAATGTAAACAGAGACTTGCCACAAAATTTGAAATGAAAGACCTTGGTCTAATGCATTAGTTCTTAGGCCTTGAGGTATGGCAGAGTTCAGAGAGAATATTCATTAACCAAGGGAAGTACACAGTCGAAATCTTAAAGAGATTCAACATTCTAGAATGCAAGACCATGAATACTCCCATGAAAGAGAAGCTAAAACCGCTAGATTCGACTCTGTACAGAAAGATTATTAGATCGCTGATGTACCTGAAGAACACCAGACCAAACATTTGTTTTGCAGTGAACACCTTGAATTAGTTTCTGGTAAAGCCTAGACATGTTCACCTAGTGGCTGGAAAAAATGTGATGAGGTACCTTAAAGGTACAGTGGATTATGGTCTCAGCTATGATGGAGATCATGACTTCACATTGAGTGGATATATTGATGTAGATTGGGCAGGAAGCATTGCTGACAGAAAAAACACTTTCAGATGTTGTTTCAGTTTGAGATCAACCATGATCTCATGGCAGAGTAGGAAGCAATCCAGTATTTCTCTCAGCATAGTGGAAGCAGAGCACATTGCCGCATGTTCTGCTAGCTACGAAGCTATATGGCTTCGAAAGTTGCTGACAGACATATTTGATTTGGAGATGAGAGCAACCGCAATTCTATGTGACAATCAAAGCTGCATTAAAATGACAGAGAATCATGTGTTCCACGACAGATCGAAGCACATAGAGATCCACTATCATTTCATCCGCGACATGGTATAGAGAGGAGCCTTGAAGCTCCAGTACATTAGCACAGATGAACAGGTTCTTGATGTGTTGACTAAGCCTCTATCTCATGTAAAGTTTGAAAACTTTAGAGATAAGCTTGGTATAGTCCGAAAGGACCCTCCCTGAAAGGGGGAGTATATGTATTCCTTGCTTCTGACCTAGTTGTTAGACATAAAGCAAGATGCTTCATGCCTCTGACCTTACTGTTAGACCTAAAGCATGACGCTATGTGATCCTTGATTCTGACCTCGTTGTTAGACATAAAGCAAGATGATTCATGCTTCTGACCTCATTGTTAGATGTAAATCTTGACGCTGTGTGATCCTTGCTTCTGACCTCATTGTTAGACGTAAAACAAGATGAGTCATGCTTTTGACCTTGTTGTTAGATGTAAAGCATGACGTTGTGTGATCCTTGCTTTTGGCCTCATTGTTAGACGTAAAGAAAGATGAGTCATGCTTCTGACCTCGCTATTAGATGTAAAGCATGACGCTATGTGATCCTTTCTTCTGACCTTGCTCTTAGATGTAAAGAAAGATGAATCATGCTTCTAACCTCACTATTAGACGTAAGGCATGACACTAGATGATCCTTTCTTCTAACCTTGCTGTTAGACGTAAAGAAATATGAGTCATGCTTTTGACCTCGCTGTTAGATGTAAAGCATGATGTCGTTGATTCCTTGCTTCTGACCTAGTTGTTAAACGTAAAGAAAGATGATTCCTCGCTTCTGACCTCATTGTTAGACGTAAAGCGAGATGTTGATGTGTTCCTTTCTTCTGACCTCGTTGTTAGACATAAAGCAAGATGAATCATGCTTCTGACCTAGTTGTTAGATGTAAAGCATGACGTTGTGATTCCTCGCTTCTGAACTAGTTGTTAGACGTAAAGAGAGATGGTGATATTCCTGGCTTCTAACCTAGTTGTTAGACGTAAAGAAAAATGTGACTGACACTGAGCTACCAACTTAACCGCTGTGACATTGAGACAGTGTAGTATTGTGATGTGCCAGCCTATTGCTGTGATGAGGTATCATTTTTATTGATACATATTTGATGCAGATGATGATAGCATTCTTTTGAGAATGATGATGCTGCCGATGAAGAAAACTTATAATGACTCATAAATGTGCTAGCCAATGTTTCAAGATGATATAGATGATACTGTCCTCAAGATGCCACTGATGATGCAGACCTCTCTCGCCTGATGCTGATGAAGACTACCCTTCTTTTTAAGGGGGAGTGTTGAAATAATGTAACTGTGAAGAGCATTCTTATTATTATTGGATTAAATCCCCATTGCAGATTAATCATGTCATTATTATTATTATTGTTA
>JZKD02S1803150.1:42892-66795 GCA_000966675.3 Picea glauca | reverse complement strand
AACTCTTATACTATTGTTCATTTCTCATTGGATATAATTGAATGGTTTAAGTATAATTTGAAAAAGGTTTTAAATTTTACTTGATACTGATTCACCCCCCTC
This sequence comes from Picea glauca, assembly GCA_000966675.3. Taxonomy (NCBI): domain Eukaryota; kingdom Viridiplantae; phylum Streptophyta; class Pinopsida; order Pinales; family Pinaceae; genus Picea; species Picea glauca. The sequence goes on along the minus strand of JZKD02S1803150.1, from coordinate 66,693 downwards.
TCAGTATCAACAAATCAAACCTTTGATTCCCTTGGTGACTTGTTGGTTCAACATGACAAGACATTTGGTAAGAAGAATAAATCAAAGGAATATATTCTCTTTCCAAACTCACGACAAGGAGAATACTCAAGAGGAATTGGGGCATACAATGTGAGAGGAAGAGGTACTTACAATGAAACTACAAGAGGAAGAAGTAATTACAATGAAAATTCACGAGGGAGAGGACCATCCAATGAAAATTACAGAGGAAGAGGAAGATTCAATGAATCAAGAAATCCAGACTATGGTCGAGGTTGTGGAAGAAATAAAACAACACTTTAGAAGATTACAAGATCAAAGTGGTAAAAATATGTCTCAATTCAAGTGTAAAAGATGTCTTTGCGTTGGCCATGTGGTGGAAGAGTGTAGAACACAAAATGAAAATTTTCCTAAGGATAAACAAACTTTCAAAAAACATTCTAAGTTTAATGCTTCAACTTCAACCCGGTATGCAGAAAATCAAGAAGATGATTATGTTTTGACAACAATTTAGGAGTTTGAGTTTGTAGATTCAGTCACCACCAACAAATTGATAAAAAAAATATTATGAAGATGATTGGATATTAGATACAGGGGATACTCAACATATGTTCTACAAAAAAGATGATTGTTGGACATATCAGGATATGGAACTAAATCCAATATACTTGGAGATGACACAACTCATACACCTCAAGAAAAATTATATGTTCGCTTTTCTCTTCCAGGAATTGGAAAAGTATTACTTTCCAATGTTTGGTATGTTCCATCATTCAAAAACAATTTTCTATCTTTGGTGCTCATCAGATAAGGAGGCCATTAGGTTATCATGGAATATGGATGGATGAACATTAATTCAGTCAAACAAATTTTCAAAACAATCATGAATGGATATGAAGATGGAAAACTATTGAGTCTACAAGGCACAATCATTCCTTAGAAACATGATTTTGCAGCATCGATGGATTTATCTCCTAGCTCTTTAAGATTATGGCATTAGAGATTTGGCCATTTAAATTTTGAAATCCTTACTAAAAAAAAATGAAATGGTGAAAGGATTGCCTACTTTCAAAAATGAATCTGGTAAGTGTGAGGCTTGTATCATTGGAAAACAACAAATGGATCCTTTCTTCACAAGTACATGGTGAGCAAGCATATGTTTGCAATTAATCCATAGTGACATTTATGGTCCTACAAAATCTTCTTTTGGTGGATGAGAATAATTCATTATTTTCATTAATGATTATACAAGGATGATTTGGGAATATTTATGAAGAACAAATCATAATCCTTTGAAAAATTCATACAATTTCAATTCTTAGTTGAAATTGCCGCCAAAGATAAGATTGCCACCCCCAGAATAGATAATGGGGGAGAATTCACTTCTCATGAATTCAATGATTATTGCAGGAGAAATAGAATTAAAAGGAAATTAATAAACTCTTATACTCCACAATAGAATGGAGCCACAGAAATAATGAACAAAATTCTAATGGGAATGGCAAGATCAATGCTACATTTCAAGGGGTTAAGCTCTCAATATTGGGCCGAAGTGGTTCATACAACAATATATCTAAGGAATCGATCAAGCACATCAACCTTAGATGTAATTACTCCATATGAAGCTTGGTATGTTACTAAGCCTTTAGTAAATCATCTTCAGGTTTTTGGCTCCACTTGTTATGCCTTAGTTCCTAAGAGAAAAATGACTCAGTTGGAAAATCAAAGTGTGAAATGCATTTTTATTGGATATTCAGATGAGAAGAAAAGATATAGTTTGTTATCCAATGGAAAATTCATTATCATTTAGGATGTAGTCTTTGACGAGACAAAAAGTCAAACAACTAGATATATTGATAATCTACTTGGTCATTTGGAGAAAAAAGTAGCTCAAGAAAAGTCAATTTATCAAAGAAAACCAAATTGGATTGAAAAAGACTTAGTCCCTAACATAAGTGTTCAAGATTTAGATAACTCTTCCTCTAATGATGAATATTCAATCCATGACAGATTAACTCCACTAACTTCACCACATGGACAACATAGTAGATCAAAATGGTACACGCAACTTCTTAAAGATGTTCATCCAGATGAACAAGAAAAAATAGGAACTCAAAGTTCTACCTCATCTCAGTCAAATTTTATTGTAGTAACTCATGATTATATTGAACCAACAAATTTTATAGAAGAAATGAAGCATAAAGAATGACAACAAGCTATGGTGGATGAGTATGATTTGGTAATTGCAAATGGAACATGGGAACTTGTTGATTTTATAACCAATGTTAAATCCATAGGTTGCAAATGGGTTTACCGAATCTAGTATAAAGCTAATGGTGAAGTAGTTAAATATAAAGCAAGACTATTCGCAAAAGGATTTACTCAAAAATAATGAATTTACTATGAAGAAACATTTGTTCCAACAACAAAGTGGAACACCATCATAATGGTGACAAATTTGGTTGTACAATATGGCTGGACACTTTATCAAATGGATGTCAAAAGTGCCTTTCTTAATGGTGATTTGAAAGAAGAGGTTTATATGACTCAACCCCCAAGCTCTGAAGTTGAAGGAAAGGAGAACAAAGTATGCAAGCTTATTAAAGCGTTATATGGATTGAAATAGGCACCTAGAGCATGGTATGCCAAGATGGATGAATACCTTAGGCATGTTGGTTTTCATCACAGTGAGTCTGATGATACTCTATATTACAAGATGCAAGGTCAAAACTTAGTGATAATTGTTCTTTATGTTGATGACTTAATCATTACAGGGAATTATGAAGCTCACGTCAAGTAGGTAAAACAAGAACTTCAAAAAGGATTCAAAATGACAGATTTGGGGCCACTTCGATACTATTGTGGAGTGGAAGTTTCACAACAACGTCATCAAATATTCCTTAGTCAAACCAAGTATGCTACTGATTTGTTGAGAAATTTGGTATGAAGAATTGTAAACCCCCTCTTAATCCTATAGAGAAAAACTTGAAACTTTCAAAATTTTAAAGGGGGAATTGGTAAACAATACCAGCTATAGACAATTAATTGACAACCTCATCTATCTAACAAGAACTTGTCTATATTGTCATACACAGTCAGTGTTCTTTCCATATTCATGCAGGAACCTAGATAAAGTCATTAGAATGCAACAAAAAGGGTCCTCAGGTATATCCAATGAACAAACGATTTTGGGTTTCTCTATAAGAAAAACAACAACTTTACAGTTGTTGCACATTTATATGCAGATTTTGCCAGATATATCAATGATAGAACATCAACATCAGGGTATTTAATGAATATGGGTTCAACAACAATGTCTTGGAGATGCAGAAAGCATGAAACAATGGAAAATTCTTTAGCAAAGGAAGAATACATTTCAGCTTGGGAAGCAACATGTGAAATTGTTTGGCTTTGTAGAATTTTGCAGGATCTTGGTAATATTCAGAAATCACCAACCACTCTATTGATTGATAAACAATCAACAATAAAAAATGGCCAAGAATCTAATATTCCATAAGAAGACCAAGCATGTTGACACCAAGTATCACTTCATTAGAACACTAATCAGTAGTGGCATCATCAAGCCAAAATATTTTCCATCTGAAGATCAAACTTCAGATATTTTCACCAAGTCATTAGGAAAAATAAAATTCATCAAGTTTAGAGATGAACTTGGCATTTATAAAAATAAAATTTAGTATTAAAGGGGGGAATGTTAGCCTAATAATCCTAAAGTTTATTTAGTTAAGTGTTTTTAATAAAGTTATTATAAAAGTTGTGTATTTCCTAGGTTGGCCTTATCACATCCTTGTCATAGTGATTATCCTTGAGTTGTTGATCAAGGACACTTGACATATTGAGATAATTCTAGAGAGGTATATATGCTCTGCCTCTCTCCCACTATGTAATAATCCTTTTCCCTGATCAATAAAATTGTGTGTCTAAGGACACTTCTAGAGTTTAACAATTTTTTCACTGCTATACCTATTGTTTTACTTCTTTTATAAATACTATAAAAGTGATTTTCTGATCTGGTTTACATCGGATAAGTTGCCCTAGAGGGATGAAACTTGTCTAGGTCATTTGGTATCTTTTCCTAGAATATTGGGTTCTTAGAAAGTGAAGTATTGTACTCATTTTGTTGTTGTTTTATACTCTAGTCAAAGAGGTGAAATTTATGTTTTTCATTAAAAGTCAATAGTGAAAAAATTTCTACATAGATTTCAATTTCTATGAAAATTGTGTATATGATAAATAGAATCAAGTGAGATTCACATCTAGTGCTACGAGGGAAAGAGGGGTCCTAGAGATAATACACATTGATGTGCTTAGGCCAATGCATGTTCCATATCTAGGAGGATCTCTCTACTATGTCTCATTTATAAATAATTTCTCTAAGAAAACATGGTTGTATTTCCTAAATAAGAAATATGAGGTTTTTTGAAATATTCAAATATTTTAAATCTCTTATAGAAAATCAAACAGAGAAGAAAATAGAAGTGTTGATGACTGATAATGGCAGAGAGTTTTGTGGGAAATATTTTGAGCATTTATATAAATAGGGTAGAATAGCATGGAAAAATAGAACTCCATACACAACTCAACAAAATGGAATTCTAGAAAGGATGAAGAGGACATTAATGGAAAATGAAAGAAATATGCTCAATGGTGTGAGCATAGAATATGAATTATGGGTAGAGGTGGTAGATATTGCACGTTATCTAATTAACCAATCACCTACATCAACATTGGTTGATAAAACTCATTAGGCATGGAATAGTAAGAAACCCTCACTTGTACATCTTAGAGTTCTTGGTTGTGATGGTTATGTGCATATTCCAAAAGGAGAAAATAAGCAAGTTGGAGAATAAAGTAGAAAAATGCATCTCCATTGGTTATAAAAATGGAACAAAAGTTTACAAAATTTGTCCCATCCAATAATAAGGAAGATTGTTTATAGATGTGATGTGATATTTAGAGAAGTTGAAATTACTCCCAAGTGTGAAGATAAACTAAGAGAAGGAGAACCAAAGAAAATTGAGTTGTAGTTGTAGAATGGAAAATCTAAGTTAGTTGTTGCTTGTTAATATTAATTTTTTAAAGAATATAAGTGCATTAGTATACTTTATTCTTTGCTAGATTCATGGGATAGCCTATTATAGTTATTGGAAGTATACAACCACATTAAATATTGATGATGCGGTGGCATCCCTATTAGCAAAAGAGATGAGGTGGAAAACTAGATAGTCAAACTAATGATTCCTTATTTGTGAGAGGTCTCCCTATATATAAAAATAAAAATAATTCTTCAAGGGGTAGATATATATCTAGAGGTATATCTAAATAGCTAGTAAAATCTATAATGATAATAATGTTAGAAATGAAGTGAAATTGGGAATTATAATAAATATTGTAGATAAAAAAACATGTTGATAAAAGAAAAGGATCTAATGATGCTTCTTATGTAGAAGTGAAGGCCTCCTCAAAATATGTAGGGAGTGTGTACTTGACATCTACATGTACACATTCAGATCATAAAGCATAGTTGATCGACTCAAGAGAGTCTTTTCACATGACTCCTAATAGGGAGTGGTTTTGTGAATATGAAAAGTATAATGGAGGTGATGTCTTCTTGGGAGTTGAATCCATAGACAAAATTATAGGATGTGGAACTACTACATATGGTGTTGAAGTCTGATAGTGAGTTCTGATGTTACAGATAAAATCGACCTTACCATCAAAAATTACTAATTAATTATTAAAATTTAATTATATTTTTTTCTTGGCATCTTGACATTCGTCATACTTCTGACGATGTTAGATAGTCATTGAACTCTGAATCCTCTTCAAAGGTTTGCAATAAAACAACTTGCTTCGTGGCCCACTAAACTACAACTAAAACCTCCTATATCTAGGTAAGACCATCGATACCACCATGTTGATATCACCATCATGACCACACTACTGCCCCATGGCTTACAACTGTGACACTCACATGACACTTCCACGTTATCAAAGTATTCATCTCACGGGTGTGTTTGGCACTTTGGAGCTTAATTGTGTTGGATAGGGGGAATAAAAATGCATGTCAGGGGCTTATTATGCCTGCTAAGGTGTAACAAGTTGTCTCAAGATGTTAATTAAATGTGATTGGATGAGAGATATTGGAAAGGATTGTTGAGAAAATGTTGTCATTGATGTCAAAGTGGCAGTGATTATGATGATATGGCAATAATGATAAGGATATAATGGTGATGATGATGATGTGGCAGTGAAAAAGGGATATTTTTTAGTATTGAATCCATGAAGCCAAGTGAAGAAGCCTTGAAGCCATGAAGCTAAGTAAAGAAGCCTTGAATCCATGAAGCCAAGTAAAGAAGGGCCTTGATATTGTTTGAGTATTGAATCCATGAAGCCAAGTGAAAAAGCCTTGAAGCCATGAAGCCAAGTAAAGAATCCTTGAAGCCATGAAGCCAAGAGAAGAAGCCTTGAAGACATACTGAAGAAGCCTTGAGAATTCAACATGCAGTAGTCAATCCATGAGGACAAGTCAATGTCAAAAAAAATTGAAGAAGCTCCTGAAGCAATAATGATGTGTTCACTTGAAGAAGCCTTGACATAAGTGTATATAACTCCAAATTGGTCCCCTTATGGTATAGATTTTAAGCATGGCCCTCAAGAGATGAGATAACATGTGTTTTTTTCCACATGCCCACTTTGATTTGTACACAAATGGAGACTTGAGGGAGACCACAATATGTCCAATATAAATATTACAAGCCTACAGATGTCTAAGATAAAGATTGCAAGTTGGAAATTATTAAAAGTATTATTTTTGGTCAATTTGGATACCCTGTATTTGAGGGAATTTTTATCCTACATAACTAACTCAAATGGAATAAAACGTTACTTGTTTGGAAATATTATTCCAATACCTTTCCAATGGTATATGTAAGTCCCTCTAGCTCTCTAGGAATGAGGAGATGTGAGTTTTTCTATCCGACAACCTAGCTAGAAAATTGAGGTCAACTCAACTAAGTTTTAGAGATATAATTAGTATAAATATGGGATAGAATTTAACATTTTTAGTGTAACCAAGAAAGATATCAAGTCTGAGGTGTGCATAAGGTGTTTGGGGTATCATTTTGTGTGCAAGAGAAGTCTAAAGGGATTCTATTAAGGTCTTTATTATTCTCAAGGTATGCTATAAGGTTGCGATATTACCGTAAGGTTTTGAGGTTGTCGTATGCACTAATGCGAGGTTGTGATGCTACTGTATGCTCTGCTATGAAGTCATGATATTGTTGTGAGGTTGTGATGCCACCGTATGCTTTTTTATGAAGTTGTGATTGTGTCGTGAGGTTGTGATGTTTCCATATGCTCTAATATGAATTTATGATGTTTCCATGATGTTGTCATGAGTGGATGTTTCCGTTAGTGGAAGTTGTCATGAATGGATGTTACGTTAGTTTATTTTTCCATTAGTGATTATATTATGTGAATGATAAATTAGGTTTGATAGGGTTTGAAGGATTGTGTACGGAATGAAGCATGCAGGTAAATTCAGAAGTACTTTGTGTATGAAGATCTTGGATTGATGATATCTTATTGAGTTGGTGCTCAGTTGAGAATATTGGTGTCTTAATTCAGCATGTTGGTGCCTGTGTTTTATGGATTGGGTGCTTCCTTCCAATTGGAACTAGTAAATCCAGGGGGTTGGTGCCTCCTTCCAATCAGTGCTGGTAAATTAGAGAGTTGGAGTTTCCTTCATGTTGGTGCTTGTAAATCAAGGGGTTGTTGCCTCCTTCCAGTTGGTGTTGGAGAATCTTGGAATTTGGTTCTCCCTATGAATGTAATCTTAAAAATGAAATAATAAAATCATTTCATGGTTTTATCCCATTTGGGTTTCCATGTAAAAATCATTGTGTTCTATGTATGGTTTTTTGTGATGATGAATGGAACTGATAATGGTTAATGTTTACATGATGTTCTTAAGGTTAAAAATGGTAAAAATTCCTCAATAATGATTCATCCCCACCCTCAGTATTGGTGAATATTCCAACAATTGGTATCAGATTAGGTTCCTTCAAGAACAATCTAAACACTGGAAGGAAGATAATGGATATCTACAATAATGTTAAATGCTACAAATGCCACAAATATGGACACAACTAGGGACTGTAGAAGTATAATGGAGTCTTCCATGAAATAAAATGCTCATATCAAATATAAGAAGGTTTGGAGAAGAAAAAAAAAATGAAGAACATGTAAATGGAGAAATATTAGAGGAAATTACCCATAGGAGTTGCAGAGATGAGTAACAATGATAAATATGCAAGTAAAGAGGAAGATGGAAAGATTACAAATGATGATCCTGTTAGAATATAATGGATCTGCTCATTTTACCATTGACAATATCACTATTGTCACCCAACCATAGGCCGAACCCACCCTCCGAGCACCTTAACGTTAACAGAGAATCACTCCGGAAGCTAACCCTAGGCTAGATAGCCAAACAAAGGGTAGTGTACCTTTCCCAAGGATAATGCACCAACAAGAGATGATCATATATTCCAAACCCTAACCAAGAGATAGTCTAAGACAAACGTGATCTGCTAGCTGCAGTAGCTGTAATGGAAGCTCTCCTCCAAACCTATGCACAAAACTAGGCACTGCAGTGTGCACAAGTGCTGCTCTGCAATTCTGAGATTGCCTGCCAGAATGAAGACTGGCCTCCTGTATTTATAGTAATTCTGGCTAACTGCCTGGGCCGACTTCTCATTCTGGGTATCTGTTTATTTAGTATATATTATTTCTTCTGGGCAACTTCTTGTCTTGGAGGCTAATATCCTAATATAAATTATTTTCTTGAGCCGACAAGTCTTCTAGGGTTATTAGCCAACTCATTAGGGTTTCTTCTTGCTTCCCGAAGTATTCTATCCTCGTTAGGTTTACATGTGGAGGTAAATACCTCCCTCAACTACCATAATATCAACACTCCCTCCTAGCTAGGGAGGTATTACAGGTAATGGTCTCGAGCATAAAACATACCATTCACCTGGTAGCATCAACATAATTGTATAGACTAGATCATGACTAGATCATGAGCACCATCATCATCATCAGTGTCATCAGCTACATCATCTCTCAAAACCATACTCTATCTGAGTAATCAGACATGACGTTCACTCCATGAAGTGATACAAGAGCCATTCTTCTAATCTAGAAGAGTAAATGTTCTGAACCATTTTCTATCTAGGAAATCTCTGTTCATCATTCATTTGACTGATAATCATTTTCAACATTGTTGATAGTCTTCAAGGCAATCAAAACAATATCATTCAATAGAACACAACTGTGTCTATCCATAGTAGTACACAACTACAATCTAGTGGTACACTACCACACCAAGTAGCACATAGGTACTTGATCAGTGACGTATAGTCACAAACAATGGAACACATCCATCATAGTACATCTACTGTCTAGAGACATATAGTCTTCATAACAATCATCTGATATCAACCTGCACAGAAACAATGTTATGATATAAGCTGAATCATCTGGGCCATTCTTCCACTCACATCTGTGAGATCTTGGAAGAGTATCTTCCCTCAGAAGGTAAAACATAAATGATGAGCTATCTAGCCTATTCTTCTCAAGAAAGGAAGAATAACTTTCTTGATTTTTGAGCCTAGACCATTCCCCACCCCGGGCCATTCCTCCGACACTAAAAAAAGTGTAACCTAGAGAGAATGAGTCTGTCCTAAGGAATGTCTGTCCCTAATTGTTGAACCTGGACTATTCCCCACCCTGGGCCATTCCTCTGGCACTAAACAAAGTGCAACCTGGAGAGAATGAATCCGCCCTAAGGAATGACTGTCTGGACCATTTCCCATTTTAACCACAAGAGGAAATGTCTATCCTGCACCAACATCCAAAATGGACCACTCCCCATGTTAACCACAATGGGAAGTCGTTGTCTATGGTACATCAACAATCTAGACCATTTTTCGAACTGGAAAATGTCTGTCCCTCAGAAATCTCAATCCACTTTCCGAACTGGAAAGAATATGCTCATCATATCCATCGATCAATAATACATCAGTGCTCCCTCCCAACCTGGGGGTCATTTCTTCCTTTTTCAATAAGGAAGTCGTCTCCATGAGCTCCAGCTTGAGTACGCAAACTCTTTCATCTTGAACAAAAGCTTTATCAAAATGTCTTCTTATCTACTCATCTGTGGAGATATGTATTGGAGAACCACTTTCTCCTTTCTAGACTTCATCATGGATAATGTAATGCTTGATTTCAAATGTACTTCAGTCTGGAACACTGGTCTTCTTTGAAGGCTTCATGTAGCTTTGATCAATAAAGTATATCATTGTTGGAAAAATGGAACATATCCATGTGGCACTTCTTCTGTCATCATGAGATCTAATCTTCTGAGTAATCATCTTGATACAATATCTCTGTTATAGAAAATCTTCACCGCGCTTCTGTTGTGCATTGGAGGTTCTCCACCAAGTTGTATTCTTCCATCTACATACAACGATCTCTTCCTGGTATACCTCAAAGCCTTGAGGTTGCTTTTCATATGCTCTTTGTTCAATTGCTCTGGAGAACAGTCTTTGCATTCATATGATGTAGATATCCAACCCATGGATATCATGGATGATATAATGACTCATGTAGAGGTATGTCTAGTTTACTAGAACAAGTAATCGTCATAGTCTTCTCCCTCCATCTGGGAGAACCTCTAGTTCTGGATCTTGCAATGCTTGCATATATACACTGTTCTTCATCACAAATTTCAGTTCCTCTTCTTGATTTCTTTTAGTGATTTCATATCAGGCTGGTAATCTTGTGATTCTTAATGACTGGTTGTTCTGGCTTCTCTTCCTTTCTTGGAATCTTCATGTTCTTGCTAATGTTTTTCCTTTAGATTCTGGTTCTATGGAGTTTCTTATAGATTCCATGCCCTAAAGATTCCACTTCTTCCTTTCATTGTAGAATCATGGATGTGGATGGAAAACCATGGATACTTTAAGGCTTCTCTTCGAAGAAGACTTCTTCTGAGATTGAACTGAACATGTACTGTCTTTCATGGTTGCCACCATGGTTATATATTTCATCATCTTCAATGGATCATAGGATTATCTCCCTCCTAATCCTTGCTTCATGTATGAGTGCATATAATCGGCTCCCTTCGTCTAACAGAGTCCATGCTTCCGTCTTATTGTTTTCTGCAAAATGTCATAAGTCTTTCTCCAATTTCCACTTGATTGCTGACTTCTTTCTGCCTTTGGTTCTTCTAAGCCTCTTCATGACTGATTCTGATTTCGTCTTATCTTGTAATAGCTTCCCCATGGTTTGTTTGATGTATTTCATCCTTTCATATGTATTATCGAACTTGTATAATGATAGCAATCCTTATCTTGTTGTTCTTCCATAGGTATAGTTCTTCTTGGAACACATTATCTTCCAAGAGATAGATATGCAAGATATGTACAAAGACGATGCAAACAAGATATGTGCAAGAACTAAGAAGAGTATTGTTACCTTCAGAAGAAGGAGTCTCTTTCATCCTACTTAGTCTTCTTTGTAGATTCCTTTTCTTCAGAAACTGATGCTTCGTGTTTCTCCTTCCTTTTCTTTAGCTCAGGACAATGATTCTTGTAGTGACCATACTTTCGACAGTTGAAGCATTGTATTTATGAAATATCTTTTTCTTGATTTGTCTTCCTCTTTGAACCAAACTTCCTTTTGTTCCTGAAATTCTTGAATCTTGTTGTGAAGGCTTGATCATCGTGATTCTTTTGGGGTTTCTCTTTTGCACTGATCCTGGATTCTTCTTGAGCACAACAAGTCCAAAGTTCTTCAAATGGAGGATACTCCTTCCTTGTGTTCATGCTTGCGGCAAATGCATCCCACATATTGGGAAGACCATTGAGTACTATGTTTACCAATTCCTTCTCTGAAATGATTTCTTCAATAGCTTGTAGTTGATCTCTTAACTAAGAGATTCTCACAAAGTATGATGTTATGCTGTGATCATCATTCATCTTCATGTCACGGAGCTCATTCTTCAGACTCATTATTTTTCCAATGTTTCTGACTGAGAAGAGGTTTGTTAGGGCATCATGCATCTTTTTCGATGAGTCAAGATGGGAGATGTAGGGTATCAAGTGGTATTTTATAGATTCCACTATGATACTCATAGCATTGATGCCATCGTCCTTGAACTTCTCCATAATTGCAATGTTCCGTGGTTCCTTCTATTTTCCTTCTTCAAACTCTCGTTTCATGATCTTTCCTTTCAAGATATCCAGCACTTTATTCTTGGCAAGTATGAGGTCAATCCTCGTCTTCCATGCTCTGAAGTTAGAAGCTCCATATAACTTGTTTTCTGACTTCATAGAGTAATTCATGGATGCTTTGACTTGGTCAACCCTATATTTGACCAAAAACTCAAACTTGACATCTTGGCTTGCTCAGAATACTAGGATATGCGCTAGGCTAGAGCGCACTGATCTATCTGGAAATTAGGTCAATCCATTCACTTAAGGTTCCTCAATGAGAGGATTAGGGTTTCTGCAACTTCACTTGCTAGTAACCCTAGCGACAATGCTTTGGTGACTGCTCCTACTAGAAACCCTAGTGGTAATTCTTCAATGAGCTTAATATCCTTCTAGCTATGTTTCCTTCCAGCAGTTAGACTGAATGAAGGAGGTGTGGGCCCATAACTTGTTATAATATAATGGACCTTCTCATTTTACCATTGACAATATCACTATTGTCACGCAACCATAGGCCAAAGCCACCCTTCGAGCACCTTAACGTTGACAGAGAATCACTCTGGAAACAAACCCTAGGCTAGATAGACAAACAAAGGGTAGCGTACCTTTCCCAAGGATAGCACACCAACAAGATGTGATCAGATAGTCCAAACCCTAAACAAGAGATAGTCCAAGCCAAATGTGATCTGCTAGCTGCAGCAGTTGCAATGGAAACTCTCCTCCAAACCTGTGCACAAAATTGGGCACTGCAGTGTGCACAAGTGTTGCTCTGCAATTCTGAGACTGCCTGCCAGAATGAAGATTGGCCTCCTATATTTATAGTAATTCTGGCTAACTGCCTAGGCCGACTTCTCATTTTGGGTATTTGTCTGTTCAATATATATTATTTCTTATGGTCGACTCCTTCTCTTGGAGGCTAATAACCTAATATAAATTATCTTCTTGAGCCGACAAGTCTTCTAGGGTTATTATCCAACTCATTAGGGTTTCTTCTTGCTTCTCGGAGTATTCTATCCTCCTCAGGTTTACACGTGGAGGTAAATACCTCCCGCAGCTACCATAATATCAACAGATCCTATAGCAGAGAAACATTATACATTATTCTAAAACTTTTGGCATAGAGACTCCTAGAATCATGGATAATGTTGAGGGGGATTCTAAATAGAAAGCAAGGAAGAAAAAATAAAGGACAATAGAGGATTGCATAGAGAAAAAGAAAGTGGCTTGGTAAATCATATAGGAGAACAAGGGGAGCTACTTCAGAAAGCTTCAAGAAATGGCCTATTCTAAAGGGGAGTCAACACAGTCAAAGGGGGAGTATTGTCGAAAAGGAAAGATGCTCACAAAGATAACATTACAGTCAAAAGAAGGAACCATTGACGACGGAGGGAGAAACAAAATGAGTTAAATTGCAATGGATGAAAGCATGAAGACATGAGGAGCAATAGAATAAGAAAGAGAATCACAAAATTTTAGAGGGGGAGCAACTCTTTATCCTGGATGTCAAAGGGGAGAGAAACAAATTATTGGTGATAGGGGGAGTCACATGATAAAAAAACATGATCCCTTTTCCATTGATGTCAAATTGAGAGAGAAACAAATTGTTGTATAGAGTGAGCATGGTGATTGCAAATTCTAACCTTGTACAATGTCTACTGTAAACATATATTTAGAAAAGAATAGAAAAGATACAATGGCAAATACAAACATTACACAAAGATTTTTCCCCTGGAAACCCAAACTGGGAAAACCAGCATATATTATATTCATTCATTGTGTTACATTGTTTACAATAAAATATACATATAGGAGCCAGTGGCATCCAAAACCCAAACCCAATGACCTGGATTAGTCCAAAACCCTAATTCCTTAACCGGAAATAGAAAACCATCGGCAAAAACCATGTGCCGAAAAAACCACCTAAATACATGACACATTTCTCGAGGCAGATTTTTTTTTTTCCGGGGGCGTCGCTCCCCTGCACCCCCCCAGGGGGGGGCCTACTAGCCCCCCCTATAACCCCCCTACACACCCGATGCATATTCTCAGACACTACTACTCATGCAAAGAATATAACACATACCCAACATTCTCCCACTTTTTTTTTCTTTGCATACAGGGGGTTACAGGGTTACATATTCAAAAATCAAGGGCAACAATGACCATGGATCCTCTACACCAAGAGAAATTCTCAATTCTCATAGATTTTGTTAATGAGTCTGCAACATTCTTCAAAGTGTCCACCTTCATCAGTGATACTTTCTTTTCTTCAATCATGTCTCTCACGAAGTGATATTGAACACCAATGTGCTTTGTCTTTGAATGATAAGCAGGGTTCGTCATTCTTATAGGTTGTTACAATTTCAACTTCAGGTTCTTCAAATATGTTGATTGTCATTCTTATAGGTTGTTACAATTTCAACTTCAGGTTCTTCAAAGATCTTTTCCTTTATCAACTGTAGTTCTATCTCTATCATTGGATTCTCATGTTCAAATGCAAACATGATTGCAAAGTTCTGTTGCAAATATTTCCAATTTTTAGTTCCTCTATGTAGTTCCAGTTCTGTATACCAATTTCTTGGTATGCCTTCTACTATATGAATGAAGTGATGTGGTCATTCCTCTAGTGGTACCAATATCCATTGGGTTATGCATTTGTCTATGTGTTCTCTAGGTTGTCCATTTCCATCATACTTCTGCATATATTGACTCTCCTACTTTGCGCCAAATATGATGCATAGTAATATTTTGTATTGATACCAATCCTATACCTTTTCTTTATGATTACCCAACCAACATGCAGGTATTTCTTTCAGTGCAATATCTAAAACTAATAACCTCTGATTTTCCAATACTTCTAACTCAAACTTTGTTAAAAATTCTTCCAAATCATTTTGACGATAAAAAGTTGGAGGTTCTTTTACCTCTATGCCAACTCATCTTAGTGCACGCATCATTATTACACATCTTCTGGTAGATATCTCATGTAATCAATTCTACCATTTCTCTAGTCCTACGTCAAAATTAGAGGCACAAGAACTAATGCTTCTCTAGCTAATCATTCCATCTGTTGTTGGGTTAATGTAATCTTCCTTGTGTGTGATAGTTATATAAAAATGGCTTATCTCTTCTGTGATGAAGTTTTTTGTCACTGGTTCAACATATCTTCCACCTTCTAAAGGATATAATGGTATTGTGACTCTATATTCTCCTGATTCAAAAATCATTTTATGGGTCTTCAAGTTTATAATGTATTGATTGTCAAATGCCCAATCCAGTCCAAACAAAGTTGAATAAGGTGTATTATTATCCACTATATCAATTACCTAAAAGTCTTCCATAGTGCACACACCATATAAATCCACTGGTATGCCTTTCAATCGACCAATTGGTATTACCCTATGTTGATTTGCTAGTTTCAACTAAATAGGTGAATAACCCAGTGTAGGTTCCCCCATCCATTCTCATGTTTGCTTAGGCAGAACATTTACCTCATATCCCAAATATAATATAATTTCACCAATGTTAAAGTCTCCAATATTTTCATTCACTCTAAATTCTCTATGTTTTCTTCTCTTCCTATGGAAATTATTGACGTCTTTATCTCTTCTTCAAAATTACACTTTTCTATCAGACTTTGTAATACTTGTAGAGATGTTTTATCATTCAATAACTTCAATCAAGACAACATAAAGTTTCTTAGATTCCCATGAGGGGGAAAATGTTTCACAATTTAAGATCAAAAAACACCAAGAATCATGCAATTTTGCTACTTCAAATGCAAGGATGCCCCCAATCTAATATAAAGAAAGAAATTAAATCTTTTTTTTTCAAAAATTTCACTAAAAGCAATAATGAACTTTGTTAAAACAAAGAAACCCAAACTAGTCTTTTCAATTGCATGAGGAAAGTGATCTTTCAAACAATAAGCAAATGATAAAGACCAAGAAACTCAACTTTCAACCGATTGCCCGTCCTTAACCAAACAAGCACACTCAGATTCCGAAATCAGAGAGTATAGCTTTGCCAAGAAGAGTCAAGAAACAAAATTCAAGACAAAAATGACAAGAAGAGCCTTGCAATCCTAAGACTGTTCATGCACGCAAACAAAGACAAGAAAGACACCAATCAATGGTCCAAGAAACTCTTATGAGGCACCTAGACTGATCTGGGTAGTTGAAGATGCCAAAACTCAAATCCAAAATTTTGAAAAAACGAGTTCGTAGGCTGGTAGTATTACACAGTGCGAGAATTAAGCATTCTCACAGGTGGCCCTTTAGCAGAGTGCGAACTCAGTGGATTCTCGCAGGCTACAGTGAAGTGCAGTGCGAGAACCTCTGAAACTAGTCAAATTTTTGGAAAATGAAGCAAAAATTGAAAAGGCCTCTGGACCCAAAGGGTCTATCAGGATATCTTGAAGAATCAGAGATTGATAGGAAAGGAGAAAAGTGAAACAAGATCAAATGGACATAGAAAAATACCAAAATCCACAAAGAAAATGGATTGATCCCCAGTGGAGTCGCCAATTTTGTTATTGGATAAATCGGTAGGTGCGGACACTAACAGATCTCCCTAGATCCACCTGGATCTAGAACAAAGCAAGACAGTACATGACTCTTTCCCTAGATTTTAACCATTGAATTAACTAGGAGGCAAGAACAAATAACATACCTTATTATCGCTTCCTATGGTCTTTGTTGCTCCCCTGCTTTGCTCCAGTGCTCTCGTGCAACCAAGACCAAGACAACACAAACCAACCAAAGTGAAGATAGCACAATCTATGTATATGATCAAGGAATTATACAATAAAGTGGAAATAGATTTATGGGAAATGGACATGCCACTGTATCATATTAATGGAAAGTAAAGATTACAACCTGAGCCTTGATGTTGCAAACTTCCTTTCGATGGCTCCTGGCTCCAACACACACACTAGCTCAATCCTTGCATGAAGAAGGAAAAAACCTATTGATAGACTTGCTGGAGTCTCCAAGCTGTTTTTCAAGCTTCAGTCCTTCACACAATTCTTTCACCAATTCTCCAATGAATCTTTCTTAACCTTTTCCATGAGAATTCCCTCAATATATAGGAGAGAATGAATTAGTTACTTGGATAAGAATGATCCCAAAATATCAGGGAATCYAGTACTAGGATAACCATTTGAATGCCAACCCATCCTTCTAGAAGATTCCCTTCTAGAAGCATCGAGAATTCATCTTTTTCCTTGCTTTAGGAAGAGTTCGCACCCTAGCTGTTTAACACAGTGCGAGAAGTTCGCACCCAGGCTTAAAGAAGCCTGCGAGAATGGGTCATTCTCACAGCCAAATATACTAGTAGCCTGCGAACTTGCTTCAAAAATGAGTTTTCTTGGAAGAGATGAAAGTGACTTTTCTCAGGAAAAAGTTCTTATGAAGAGCCTGAGTACACCATCATCAATACATCATCATGACGACCAAAATCATGTGTAACACGTACCTTTTCTGAATGCTAATCTCTGTTGCTATGATCAAATGGATGAGGCATATAATATAATGGTACATCATCTCCTGGCTTTGTATTTGAAGTAGAAGCAATATTTTCCTGCAAAATATCTTGTCTGGCCTGCTTGAATGTCTAATTTTCCTTGCGTGCATCAAAATGTTGTTGAGGTGTTGTATCCTTTCTGACCCACTAGTGTTGGTTTTGATTCTAGTTTGTTGCATCTACTCCTATTTTGGTTCCACCTCGAGTAAATATATTGATATTTTTCCCATCATCTCTAGTTTCCGTGGAAATCCATTGAACATTTTGATTATTCTGATTTTTTTTTTCCTATATCTTTGTCAGAAGTGTAGGACAATCTTTTGTAGTATGATCTGTTGCGTGACAATACATGCATGTCGCTAGTGGAAATGGACAATTCCTTGCATAATGTCCAGGTTGGTGACAATTGTGACATGTTACTGGTCCTCTACCTCTTCCAAATCCTCCTCTTCCATGACATCCTCCTCTGTTACCTTGATTTTCTACTCATGATGTATTATACTATGGTACTTGATTATATTGCTACGCATTATTATACTGTGATGGTGATGTAAATTGTCGTGTATTATTATACTAATGCAAATGTTTTCTTGACATTATTTCAGGTTGCACGCTAAAATCATTTGAGGTCCTCTCCTTCATCAGTTCCAAGGTTCAAAAATCCTTATCCTAATTTCCTATAGACTTGTAGAAATTGCAGAATGTGCTCTTCAACTACTTTTGCATCATGGGACAATGATAGGGATCAAGTCCATGTGTTTTACATATTTCACACCATACTCCTCCTATGGGTAAGGGATTTTTCATTCCTTCTCCCAAGAACTATGCACATTTTGGGAACTCATTTTTATGGTGTCCTTCTTTTCTGCATAAGTTTTAGAAGACAACTTCCCTCTTTTCCTTTCCTTTGTTCCGATTCAACTGAAATGTCAGATTATTGAGATCCGCTCTCAGTTCTTCTACAACTGGATCTGTATGTTTATACTGATTCTATTGTAGAAGGGAGGCTATTGTGGGGACGATATACATTCTTTCTACCTCAACATACATAATATCTAACATTCTAAGACATCATTATATCCATATCTACCATTCTATAATCATTTTCATTCATTAAATTTCATTCTGTAGTAAATATCATGGCTATTCTAGTGCGCTGCATTTTACTTTTAACATATAAATTCATTCATCATAACTAATTCATTAAAGAAACAAGACAAACATTCCACATAGAGACAGAAAACTATTGTGGTTCACCTCCCTGGGCTACATCCACAAAGATCTAGCTTTCTTCGCTCTTTTATTATTCTTCATCAAGTTTATGAACTGTGCACATTACATATGAGGTGAGGCTAACAAGGTCGCACCAAGCTCCACAACTTACAACCTTACCCTCAATAACAATGCATCTCATTGTCTCCAAAACTAACTTCAAGATCATCCAAAGCATTCTCTCTCACAATAATAAGAACCTCTAACCTTCGCCTATTCCACTATCTCACTACTATCTATTTATATTAGAAAAATGGGTTAATACCTGTTACAATAATGACCAAAACCCTAACCCACTAACCCTAAGCGGATTAGGTTTGTCCACATTCTAAATCCCTGAGCGCGGTTGGTCAAAATCCAATCGTTTTCCTCATCGATCCACATACAAGGATGATTTTAAGGATGAAAATTTATTTTAAAATGTAGAAACCTTCACGAATCTTACTAATCCTTCATATGCCAACTATAAATGTTTGGCGATACTTTTTGTAAAAAAATTCAAATTTATAAGGATTTTATATAGTTTGTATAATTTTTTGGCGATTTTTAAGGTAAAATAATTTTATCCTATAGAATTTGGGTGAAACATTTTTAGAATAACGAATCGTTTTTTGGGAAAAACCAAGGAAAATTATCCCATGAGAGAAATTTAGCCCCTAAAATCATCCATGTCTGTGTCCTTCTTCCTTCCTTTGACTTTCCTTCTTTCCTGGCATTGTTTTTCTTTGTTTTTTGGTGTTGTTTTTCCATGTTTTCCAGCGTGCTCTCCTTTTATGGTCCATTTTCTAACTATTTCATTAATTATTGTGCTTTTTCCCAAAATGGCCCGCGCCAACAAAACAGGACAAACATCTGGGATGAAGAATATGTGCATCAAAATGCACATACTTATGACGAAGTTATCTTCGACAGAATAGGCCAACCCATATGTATAATTGTAGACGAAGAAAAAGCAAGGGAGGAAGCCAAAAGAAAAGTAGAATAAGGAACATAGGAGAGGTCATCTCCCCCTTCCATTTCAATAAATTCAGTGTTCGTAGAAGAAGGGGAAGCTCCAATACAGAGGAAAAGGAGAGAAAAGGAAAAAGTCTCTAAGAAGAAGAATGATGCTTCCAAGAAAAAGTGAAAGATTGAAGTAAGGAAGGACAAGGCTAAAGTATAAGCAAAGGCAGTTGCAGAGAATAAAGTAGAAAGGAAAGTAGCAATAGATAAATAAACGAGAGGTGATGCAAAGAGGATAGCCAAGGAAGTAGCAAAAAAAGAAAATGATGAAGACAGACAAAAGAAAGGTGTTGAAAAGAGGGATGATGGAAATCATCCTATGGATACTAATATCCAAGAAGTGTCAAAAGAAAAAACCAACATAGAGAAACCATTCAACAGTTCAAAACTAGGACTCTGGGCCATGTTTCAGCCGAGTGAATTCCTGAATTTAAGAATCTTCACTTATGACAACAAGACTGGAAAGATTGTGCAAGAACAAGTGAAGAAAGTGTCAACAACTCAAGGGATTCCAATATAAGTCCTCACACAAGTTCCTCTAATAGGGGACATCAGGGAAAATCCCATAGAAAAATCCATTGCATTCATGAGCACCAACAAATATAACATCAGGAGGTTGTGTCAACAAAATCAGGAGAAAGAAGAAAGAATCAGGGAGATGGAAGAAAGACTCCAGTAAGTGAAAATTGATGAAAGAAGTATGTTGAGCTTCAAATCTAGTGTCGATAAGGTTAGAAAAGAACTGGAAGAGGAACTTATCGATATGTATGCTCACTTACACTTCTTCCAACAAGAAACTGCTACAATCATAGATAAAAACAATAAAATACAAGCATAACTGACTCAGTTAAACATAATCAGAGAAGGCATCGACAACATTGACAGGTGGATTGTAGAGAATCCTAATGCACCAATTGAGCTATATTGACCATTGACCTCAGAAAGGAAGACAAATTTGTATTCACTAGACTGCTTCCAACATGAAGGGCATGAAGCAGATAAAGAAGTCACCAAACCGATGAAAGTATTCTTGAGAATACACAAAGCCGCACAGAATTTGATTAAAGGTGGTCGGCTACCCAAATGGGATGAACATAGTAAGTATCTGGTCACAAAAGTGATGATAGAAAAAGTACATGACAACACAAATCACAAAAGATCAGTCGTCGAAGAAGCCACCACAATTACTACAGATCTAATAGGGCAAAACCTCTTGCAACCTATCAAGTTTCATACCATGATACAAGCATTCATGGAAACACTGTTAAAATATATGAGCACTCGCAAGGATAACATAGCCATGCACAATGCAACACTATAAGAAATAACCTACCAGAGGATAAGATCTTTGTATGATCATCTAGAGGTGTGGACAACATACCTAACGGAAAGAAATCATTGAATAAAGACAAAATAACAACCATAAATTGTTGCTACATGTCTCTTATTTTGTACTTTCCTCAAACTAACTTCAATTTTGTCTTATTGTACATTTGTCACTNCATTCAGTGTCCATAGAAGAAGGGGAATCTCTAATACAGAAGAAAAGGAGAGAAAAGGAAAAAGTCTCTAAGAAGAAGAATGATGCTTCCAAGAAAAAGTGAAAGATTGAAGGAAGGAAGGACAAGGCTAAAGTATAAGCAAAGGCAGTTGCAGAGAATAAAGTAGAAAGGAAAGTAGCAATAGATAAAGAAACGAGAGGCGATGCAAAGAGGATAGGCAAGGAAGTAGAAAAAAAAGAAAATGATGAAGACAGACAAAAGAAAGGTGTTGAAAAGAGGGATGATGGAAATCATCCTATGGATACTGATATCCAAGAAGTGTCAAAAGAAAAAACCAACATAGAGAAACCATTCAATAGTTCAGGACTAGGAATCTGGGCCATGTTTCAGCCGAGTGAATTCCTGAATTTAAGAAGCTTCACTTATGACAACAAGACTGGAAAGATTGTGCAAGAACAAGTGAAGAAAGTGTCAACAACTCAAGGGATTCCAATATAAGTCCTCACACAAGTTCCTCTAATAGGGGACATCAGGGAAAATCCCATAGAAAAATCCACCGCATTCATGAGCACCAACAAAGATAACATCAAGAGGTTGTGTCAAAAAAATAGGGGAAAGAAGAAAGAATCAGGGAGATGGAAGAAAGACTCCAGTAAGTGAAAATTGATGAAAGCAGTATGTTGAGCTTCAAATCTAGTTTCGATAAGGTTAGAAAAGAATTGTAAGAGGAAATTATCGATATGTGTGCTCACTTACACTTCTTCCAACAAGAAACTGCTACAATCATAGAGAAAAACAGTAAAATACAAGCATAATTGACTCAGTTAAACACAATCAGAGAAGGCATCAATGACATTTCCAGGTGGATTGTAGAGAATCCTAATGCACCAATTGAGCTATATTGACCATCGACCTCAGAAAGGAAGACAAATTTGTATTCACTAGACCGCTTCCACCAGGAAGGGCACAAAGCAGATAAAGAAGTCACCAAACCGATGTAAGTATTCTTGAGAATACACAAAGCCGAACAGAATTTGATTAAAGGTGGTCGACTACCCAAATTGGATGAACATAGTAAGTATCTGGTCACAAAAGTGATGATAGAAAAAGTACATGACAAAACAAATCACAAAAGATCAGTCATCAAAGAAGCCACCACAATTACTACAGATCTAATAGGGCAAAACCTCTTGCAACCTATCAAGTTGCATACCATGATACAAGCATTCATGGAAACACTGTTAAAATATATGAGCACTCTCGAGGATAACATAGCCATGCACAATGCAACACTCGAAGAAATAACCTACCAGAGGATAAGATCTCTATATGATCATCTAGAGGTGTGGACAACATACCTAAGGGAAAGAAATCATTGAATAAAGACGAAATAACAACCATAAATTGTTGCTACATGTCTCTTATTTTGTACTTTCCTCAAACTAACTTCAATTTTGTCTTATTGTACATTTTTCACTCAACAAAGGGAAATCAAATAGTTTTTGTAACAACTTCTTTAAATAAGAATACAAAGGGTCATCCATACGTTACAAACTATGGTATAAAAAAGGGAAGATGCCCATTTGGTAGAGGCTCTACAAGAAATGTATAGATCCAAGAACTAATTAGATAACTTATACTTTCTTTCTACATTCTTTATACCTCAACATACATAATATCTAACATTCTAACACATCATTATATCCATATCTACCATTCTATAATCATTTTCATTCATTAAATTTCATTCTGCAGTAAATATCGTGGCTATTCTAATGCACTGCATTTTACTTCTAACATATCAATTCATTCGTCATAACTAATTCATTAAAGAAACAAGACAAACATTCCACACAGAAACACAAAACTATTGTGTTTCACCCCCCTGGGTTACGTCCACAAAGATCTGGATTTCTTCGATCTTTTATTATTCTTCATCAAGTTTATGAACTGTGCACATTACATATGAGGTGAGGCTGACAAGGTCGCACCAAGCTCCACAACTTATGACCTTACCCTCAATAACAATGCATCTCATTGTCTCCAAAACCAACTCCAAGATCATCTAAAGCATTCGCTCTCACAATAATAAGAACCTCTAACCTTCGCCTATTCCACTACCTCACTACTATCTATTTATATTACAAAAATGGGTTAATACCTATTACGATAATGACCAAAACCC
>JZKD02S1803139.1:14280-27960 GCA_000966675.3 Picea glauca | reverse complement strand
AGCAGCCATGACTTACTTTATGAAGTCAAAAAACAAGTTAGATGGAGCTTCTAACTTCAGAGCATGGAAGACAAGGATTGACCTCATCCTTGTGAAGAATAAAGTGTTGGATATCATGAAAGGAAAGATCGTGGAACCAGAGTTTGAAGAAGGAAAAGAGAAGGAACCACAGAACGTTGCAGTTATGGAGAAGTTCAAAGATGGTGACATCAATTCCATGAGTATCATAGTGGCCTCTATAAAATACCACTTGATACCCTACATCTCCCATCTTGACTCATCGAAGAAGATGTACGATGCCCTAACAAAACTCTTCTCAGTTAGAAACATTGGACAAATAATGAGTCTAAAGAGTGAGCTCCATGACATGAATATGAATGATGATGATAGCATAACATCATACTTTGTGAGGATCTCCCAGTTAAGATATCAAATACAAGTTATTGAAGAGATAATTTCAGAGAAGGAATTGGTAAACATAGTACTCAATGGTCTTCCCAAGACATGGGATGCATTTTCCGCATTCATGAACACAAGGAAAGAGTATCCTACATTTGAAGAACTTTGGACTTGTTGTGCTCAAGAAGAATCTAGGATCATTACAAAAGAGAAACCCCAAAAGAAATACGATGATCAAGCCTTCACAGCAAGATTCAAGAATTTCAGGAACAAAAGGAAGTTTGGTTCAAGGAGGAAGCCAAATCAAGAGAAAGATATTTCAAAAATACAATGCTTCAACTATCAAAAGTATGGTCACTACAAGAATCATTGTCCTGAGCTAAAGAAAATAAAAACATGAAGCATTAGTTGTCAAAGAAAAGGAACCTACAAAGAAGACTAAGCAAGATGAAAGAGACTTCTTCTTCTAAAGGTAACAAGACTCTTCTTATTTCTTGTACATATCTTGTTTTCATAGTATTTGTACATATCTTGTATATCTATCTCTTGGAATATACTGTGTTCCAAGAAGAACTATACCTATGGAAGAACAACAAGATAAGGATTGCTATACAAGATAGATAATACACATGAAAGGATGAAATACATAAAACAAATCATGCGGAAGCTATTACAAGATAAGTCGAAATTAGAATCAATCATGAAGAGACTTAGAAGAAGCAAAGATAGAACAAAGTCATCAAGAGGAAATTGGAGAAATACGTATGATGTTTCGTAGAAGACAATAAGATGGAAGCATGGACTCTGTTAGACGGAGGGAGCCGATTATATATTGCAGAAGGATGCAGACAGAAGCGTGGACTCTGTTAGATGGAGGGAGCCGATTATATGCCCTCATACATGAAGCAAGGATTAGGAGGGAGATAATCCTATGATCCATTGAAGATGACGAAGTATATATCCATGGTAGAATCCATGAAAGGAAGTATGTGCTCAGTTCAACCATAGAAGAGGACTTCTTCTAAGAGAAGCCTTAAAGTATCCTTGGTTGTCCATCCACATCTGTGATCCTATAATGAAAGGAAGAAGTGGAATATTTAGGGCATGGAATCTATAAGAAACTCCATGGGCCCAAGAGCTAAAGAAAAACATCAGGAAGAACATGAAAATTCCAAGAAAGAAAGAAAAGTCAGAACAACTAGCCATTATATTAAGAATCACAAGATTACCAACCTGATATGAACTCAATAAAAACAATCAAGCAGAGAATTGAAAGTTGTGATGAAGAACAATGTATATATGCAAGCATTGCAAGATCCAAAACTAGAGGTTCTCCCATATGGAGGGAGAAGACTATAATAATTACTTGTTCCAATAAACCAGACATACCTCTACATGAGTCTTTATATCATCCACAATATCCATGGGTTGGAGTTCTACATCAAATGTATGCAAAGACTGTTCTCTAGAGCAATTGAACAAAGAGCATATGAAGAGCAACCTCGAGACTTTGAAGCATACCAGAAAGAGACCCTTGTATGAAAATGGAAGAAGATAACTTGGTGGAGAAACTCTAGTGCACAGCAGAAGCGTGGTGAAGATTTTTTATAACAGACATATTGTATCAAGACGATTACTCAGAAGATCAAATCTCATGATGACAGAAGAAGTGTCACATGGATATGTTCCAGTTTTCCAACAATGATATACTTTACTGATCAGAGATACATGAAGCCTTTAGAGAAAACCAGTGTTCCAGACCGAAGTACATTTGAAATAAAGCATTACATTATCCATGATGAAGTCGAGAAAGGGGAAAGTGGTTCTCCAATACATATCTCCACAGATGAGCAGATAGGTAGACATTTTGGTAAAGCTTCTGTTCAAGATGAAAGAGTTTCCGTACTTAAGTTGAAGCTCATGGAGACAAATTCCTTATTGAAAAAGGAAGAGATGACTCCCAGGTTGGGAGGGAGCACTAATGTATTATTGATTGATGGACAATCATTTCTCAGTTCAAAAAATGGTCCAAGATGAGCAGATTTTTTCCAGTTCAGAAAGTGGATTGAGATTTCTGACGGACAGACATTTTCCAGTTCGAAAAATGGTCCAGATTGCTGATGTACCATAGACAACGACTTCCCATTGTGGTTAACATGGGAAGTGGTCTAGGCCAGTCCCTCTTCTTGAGGGTTACTCAAGAAGACTAGCCCGCCTCCCCGGACAATGATTTCCCATTGTGGTTAACATGGGGAATGGTTTGTTTTGGAGGTTGGTGCAGGATAGTCATTTCCTTTGGAAATGGGTCGGACAATCATTCCTTAGGGCATATTCATTCTCTCCAGGTTGCACTTTGTTTAGTGCTGGAGGAATGGCCCAGGGTGGGGAATGGCCCAGGTTCAGCAATCAGGGACATACATTCCTTAGGGAAGACTCATTCTCTCCAAGTTACACTTTATCTAGTGTCGGAGGAATGGCCCAAGGTGGGGAATGGTCCATGCTCAAAAATTAGGACAATTATTCTTCCTTGCTTGAGAAGAATAGTCCAGATAGCTCATCATTAATGTTTGACCTTCTAAGGGTAGATTCCCTTCCAAGATATCATAGATGTGAGTGGAAGAATGGCCCAGATGATTCATTTTATATCATAACATTGTTTTTGTGCAGGTTGATATCAAATGATTGTTATGAAGACCGTACGTTTCTAGACAGTAGATGTATACTACTGTGGTGGATGTCTTCCACTGTGTGATCAAGTATCTGTGTGGTACTTGGTGTGGTAGTGTACCACTGGATTGTAGTTGTGTACTACTATGGATAGACACAGTTGTGTTCTATTGAATGATATTGTTATGATCGCCTTCAAGACTATCAACAGTGTTGAAAACAATTATCAGGAAGATTGATTTTGCCTTTCGGCCTTCAGGATTTTCAACTCTCAACTTCTGCTTCCTCCACATGACAATCTTCTGAAGTGGAAGATATATTGACACTTGTCCTCAACCAATGGATGAATCATATGAACTCCAGCTCTCCGCCTTCGGGAGTTCTTGTTCAACACCTCCTCTTTCTTCCGGAGTGATTTCTCCGAAATGGAAGATCTTCTGTGGCATGTCCTCCTTAATCAACAACTTTGCATCTATTTCAAGACTTTGGCCATTTCAACTAGATCAACAGTCCTTCGGCCCCCCTTTATCAATCCACGATTGAGATCTACTTCAGGGTTTCAAGACTTTCACCCTTCTCTTTCCTCCAGAATATTCTGTATCTGGAGTTCATGATTTGACACCACGCATCCACCTCAAATCGACAGCTCTCGTCTGCTTTGGGACATCGGTCTTCAGAAATCTCAAATCTCAACTTCTCCACCCTCTTATTTTCCCATATCATTTTACCTGGATTCCATGATCTAATGATGTGTTTCCTCCTATATATCGACGACTCCCAACTGCTTCGGCTATTCGGGCTTCGGTGATCTCAAATTCTCCTCATTCGCTTTCTCCCATAGTGCTTTCATCCGAAGATTATGATCTTTTGACATGTGTCCTTATGGATTTGACTGTCTAGATTCTCTTCAGCTCTTCGGGCTACTTTCACCCAAAGGAAATAGATTTTTGCCACGTGTCCCTCTAGATCTGACGGTTCAAACTTTTATTCAGTTCTTCAGCTCTTTGGGCTTTGGGAGTTTCAAACTCCTACGCACTCATCCCTCCGAAGTGATTTTACCT
Organism: Picea glauca; assembly: GCA_000966675.3. Classification (NCBI taxonomy): domain Eukaryota; kingdom Viridiplantae; phylum Streptophyta; class Pinopsida; order Pinales; family Pinaceae; genus Picea; species Picea glauca. The sequence goes on along the minus strand of JZKD02S1803139.1, from coordinate 23,833 downwards.
GAAGACATTGATATTTTGACACATACCCCCCTAGCGATCAATGAACATGATCTACTTCAGGTCTTCAGTGATTCCGCACTCTCCTTGACCACAGGCTTCGAATGTGCTTCTGCTCCGGAGCTGTAGATCTTGCACCACCTGTCCCTCTTGGCGATGAATGGTCCCTAATCACTTCAGGACTTTGGGACTTTGGCAAGTTAGTTCTCTTGTGCACACAAGGGTTAAATATCGTGCACATTACCTTGGATCAGACAAATGTCGATCCTTTATGCTTAGATCCGATGGTTGGAATTTGTTCCTCCTCGATGCTCTCCTCTGCTTTCCGGGACACTGATATAATGGTCCAGACTTCCTCCAACATTCAATTTGATGGTTGTTGTCACTCCTCCTCCTGAGCTTATTTCTTCTCCCGGACTTGGGAAATTTTCTAAGTGTTCAAAGATTTTGGTCTTTGAACCTTCTTCTGTGAAACCAGTTGAAAGGGTCCCGACTCTGCTTTTCCTCCTGAGCTTTGACAATGAAGATTTTCCTCGACTCTGGCGCACACTTGTGCTACTCCTTCTGAGCTTGTGAATCTTGGAATAAGTTCACTTCTGCATGAACGCCTTGCACTATCTCTCTTGAACTTTTTCTCACTAAATTTCTAAGTTTTGGTCCCTTTACTCCTCAAAGGGATTATCGTGCCTTCTCAATAACTTTTTCTCAATGCACACTTGCAGATCTTACAGATTATTCAGCAACTCCGCAAGTACCTTCCTCTAATACTCTTTTCTTTGAAATCAATGGAGAGTTATTCTATGCATGCACCTGCTTAATGCCCACCTGGAAGAGCTCTATAGAGTTTTTAGTGACTTTGTTTCTCTATTCTTCCTAAGCACAGTTTCTCCTCTAAGTTATTCATCAACCTAGAGTCTTCCCCTGAGTTGTTATCACTCTGGTGCACCCTCCTGGAATGTTCTTTTCTGACTCCATAGAGTTCATATGTTCACTCCTTGCGCTRGCTACAGAACCTCCAATGTATTGTCCTGCACTCCTTGCACAACCTAAGAACCCAAAACAATATTTTAAACTCAAAAAATATAGATAAATCTATCTTCCTACTGYAGATGAAAACCTATCACATACATCTACATCATACATTCATAAAACGCATAGAMACATAAGAAATCATGTGCAGGAAAAATTGTWSTCTTTTCATTAATATGAAAATCTGATTACAATATATGCAAGCTGGACAACAAYAGAGTCTTAGCTCTCTCAAGTTCTCTCAAAGAACTATTCTACCTCCTATTCAGTAACAATACTCCTCCAACATCCACATTTGGCCATACCATGCATCTACATATACTGGAAGGTTCCTAGGGTTCCCTCCGAATACCTCTCCTATCGAAGTAACAATTAAAAACTAATCAAGCTCCGTTACATTAAATTATGAGAGTGAAAATCCCAGACCTCTCACGATCATTCAGTTTTCGAGTGTTTCGCTCTTCTTCAATCATTTGTTCAAAATGGATCTAGAGGAAAACACCAGCTTTTAGATTCCAAATAATTTAAAAAGGTGCACTATGGCACTAAGTTGTCCCTCCATGTGGGCTTTGTGACGATGCTCCTGCATCATACTCCACTGCTGGGAAAATGACGAGCTCATGCTCATGGCTCCCTCTGCCATGTTGTGGAGATCCTCTAGGCTCCCAAACTAGAAATTGGAGTTGTCCTTCCTTGTTTCCTATGCTGCCCTGTTGCTCCTTCAGGTCCTCTTCTGTTCCATCCTTCTCTAATGACTACTTCTTTTGCTTCTTCCAACATCGATATCTTTATATCCTTTATTTATTTGTCCAGTTGGTCCACTAGTTGATTTTCCTCCTGCAATATGCTTTGTTGCATATTTTCTCCATAATTTTCCAACTTAACTTGTTGGATGAGATGCCTTTGCATATTTACCCTTCTCTCTAGGGCTTCCAAATCTTCACACAGATCAACAAGATCCATTCTATCTATTTCTTTCTCCTTTGATGTAGGTTCACATTCTACAATTATCTCTTTCTCATCTTCCTGGTTGAAAAAATTGAGCCATTCCTCTGAATGCTCTTCTCTCTCCATCTATTGGGCACATTGAAATGTGTGCTCTTTCTCCTTTTTATCAACCTAATCAATCTTATTCTTCATGTTATCTTCATCTCCTGTGGCACTAGCTGGCCACTCTACTGTAGACTCTGGTTCTGTAGTCTCACTACTGAGTTGTTTCTCAGCTTCCTCCTCCGATAGATTGACTTTTGTCATTTTCTCTTGTGTTGGTTCAACTCCAACTTCTTCCAGCTGCTCCCCAAGATGGTATGCTCCTCCACCTATTTCCAACTTAGCTTGTTGGATATTCCTATTCGACATATTTACCCTTCTCTCCAGGGCTTCCAGTTCCTCATATAGCTCAACAAAATATATGTTGTTTGCTTCCTCTTTTGCTATATGATCCAATGCTACAATTATCTCCTGTTTAGCTCCCAGGCTAAAAATTTCGAGTAATTCTGTTGAATGCTCTTCTCTTGCAATTTTCATTACTATCTCCTGGTATCCATCTTCTGGTTCTGGATTGTCCAACCAATCCTACAACATCTTCATCTCTTTCTCCCATTGAGTGAGCAATTCATCTAAATTCTCCTCTTTTTCTGGTGGGGTAGGTATCAATGTATGCTCCTTCCCCTCCTCTTTGACAGTCTCTGGTGGTTGTATTTCCTTTGTTGCACCTATATCATAGACATAGTTAGCTTTAAAATCATTTGGCATCATGACCTCTTTCTTGGATTCTTGTTTCACTACCTCCTCATGTGCAACACTTGTATTAGCCTCTGCTAGACTATTTGGAAGGAATATTTGAATTCCCCAATGATCAAAACACACATCTGATCTTCTTCCATAAACACTCCTTTATGACATGAACTCTCAACTAATTTCATCTCTTCTCCCTTTCCCACCAAACAACTTGGGATTTTCTCTCTACCCACATGGCAGTCTATGAGACCACTTGATCTCTCTCCATTTCCCACCTGGAAAATTTAACTTCCATCACTGCCCTCCTGGGAGTCTATGAGATCACCCACTGATCTCCTTCCATTGCCCATGTGGCAACTTGAAAGTTCACTTTTGCCCTCTTGGCAGTTTATGATATTCTTAACTGATCTCACCTCCTCCTCATAACTGAGGTTCCTCCTAGTTTCTGTCTCATAGATGTGAACCATCTCCTCTGTGTCTCTGATGTTTTCCACATGCCTCAACAACCTCTTTAACAGTCATTGTTGTCCTCTAGCCAACAATTTCTGAACATTCCATTGTACCTTCCTCTTTAGAGGCCATTCGTACCTCCAGTGTACCTTTGCCTCATGCTACATATTCAATGTCAGTTGTTCCATTATTTCTCTTATCTCAATGAGATCCATGTCAATTTTTGTTTTACTTTTCTCCTTTTACGCTCATGGCCTTCAATAGCCATCTTCCTCTTACCTCGACCCACTTGGTTGTCTACCATTTTCTTCACACCTTGAAAAATGCTTCACAGAGCATCAATACTTTGTCTCCCTTCACCTACTGTCTATAAGTGAGCTGCAAATTATGATACCATTTGTTGTCATCAGATTATCTCTATTCACCTTTTCACCTTTGCCTACAATCCACAAAAAAAATTCATCTCTGGATACTACTTGATGTAGTTAGACTACCTCCTTCATCTCCTTCTCCTGAAATCTACAAACAAAAATCACTCTGATACAACTTGATGGTATTAGACTATCTCCTTTGTCTTCTTTGCCTGAAATCTACAAATGAAAGCTTTCTATGATACCACTTGATGCAGGCCCCCCTTCTCTCCGTGGGGCTGTGCGACCTCCCGGTCTAGGATCGTTCAAGTCAAGGAGTCAAGTCGAATCTTTGGGCCTTTATTAGACCCCAATCAATTTACACAAGTCCCTTTCATTATTTTGGTGCAAGTTCTATGACCTACAACCTCTTCTTGCATGCTTCGGAAATGTCAAGCTTCATATGCTAGCTCCTTTTCCATCAACCCTCTCCTGCATGTGACCTTGGGCTATGACATCATGTGAACACATGATTGTGGGGTGACCAAGAGTGGTTTGAGACCAACCCCCTCTTCTCCCCACAATTCACTACAAATCACCGCGTATCCCTTTGGCGATACCGTGGTTTCAATTATGACCTGCTCTAAGAATTTTTAAGTCCGAGCATGTTCTGGCCCCACAATCTTGCTCGACCATCGATCTTCTGACCTCGGTGGTGCTTCATGATCAACTGCTAAGGTTTGTTCTCTTTTCCTTCCTTTTCCCTGGAGCACATTATCCCAGATCTCCATGATCTATCGATACATGTCCCTTTCAACCAACAGTCGTGATTGATTTCTCCTTTCGACCTTCAGGAGTTTCAACTCTCAACTCCTGCTTCCTCCGCATGACAATCTTCCGAAGTGGAAGATCTACTGACACCTGTCCTCAACCAACAAACAACTGAGATGAACTTCATATCTCTGCCTTCGGGAGTTCTTGTTTAACACCTCCTCTTTATTCTGGAGTGATTTCTCTGAAATGGAAGATCTTTTGTCGCGTGTCCTCCTCAATCAATGACTCTGCCTCCGTTTCGGGACTTTGGCCATGTCAACCAAATCAACGGTCCTTCGGCCCCCCTTTCTCAATCCACGATCGAGATCTACTTCGGGGTTTCAGGACTTTCACCCTTCGCTTTCCTTCAGAATATTCTGTATCTAGAGTTCACAATCTAACACCACGTGTCCACCTCAAATTGACGGCTCTCATCTGCTTCGGGAGTTTGGCCTTCAAAAATATCAAATCTCAACTTCTCCACACTCTGCTTTTCCTGGAGAATTTTACCACATTCCACGATCTAACAATGCGTGTCCTTCTGTAGATCGACGACTCCCAGCTCCTTCGGCTATTTGGGCTTCGACGATCTCAAATTCACCTCCTTTGCTTTCTCCTGGAGTGATTTCACCTGGATATTACGATCAGTCGACACGTGTCCTTCTGGATCTGACGATCCATATTCTCTTTGGCTCTTTAGGCTGCTTTCACTCGAAGACAATGGATTTTTTCCACGCGTCCCTCTGGATCTAACGGTCTGGACTTCTCTTCGACTCTTTGGGCTTTGGGAGTTTCAAACTCCTATGCACTCATCCCTCCAGAGAGATTTTACCTGAAGACTCTAATTTTTTGATATGTACCCCCCCCGACGATCAATGTCTAGGATGTACTTCGAGTCGTCGACAATTCCACTCTCTCCTTGATGACAGGCTTCGAAAGTGCTTCTTCTCCGGAGATGTAGATCTTACGCCACATATCCCTCTTGGTGATGAACGGTCCCTAATAACTTCGGGACTTTGGGTCTTTGGCAAGTCACTTCCTCTGTGCACACAAGGGTTAAATATCATGCACATTACCTTGGATCAGACGATTGTTGATCTTTTATGCTCATATCTGATGGTTGGAATTTTTTCCTCCTAGACACTCTCCTCTTCTTTCCTGGACATTGATCTAATAGTCTATACTTACTCTTGCAACCAATTTGACGGTTGTTGTGGCTCCTCCTTCTGAGATTATTTGTTCTCCTGAACTTGGGAAATTTTCTAGGTGTTTAAAGGTTTTGGTATTTGAACCTTCTCCTGCAAAACCAGTTGAAAGGGTCCCAACTCCGATTTTCCTCCTGATCTTTGACAATGGAGATTGTCCTCGACTCTTTTGCACACTTTCACTCTGCGTGAAAACTTGCGCTACTCCTCTTGAGATTGTGAATATTGGAATAAGTTCACTTCTGCATGCACTCCTTGCACTTTATCTCTTGACATTTTGCTCACTCAAGTTCTAAGGTTCAGTCCCTTTACTTCTCAAAGTGATTCTCGTGCCTTCTCGACAGCTTTATTTCAATGCACACTTGCAGAGCTTACCAAGTATTCCACAACTTTGTGAGTACCTTCCTCTGATACTCTTTTCTTTGAACTCGACAGAGATTTCTTCTATGCATGCATGCACCTGCTCAATGCCCACCTAGAAGAGCTCTACATAGTTCTCAGTGACTATGTTTCTCTGTGCTTCCTCTGCACAATTTCTCCTCTGAGGTATTCAGCAACATAGAGTCTTCCCCTGAGTTTTTATCAACTTGGTGCGCCCTACTGGAACGTTCTTTTTTGACTCCATAAAGTTCATATGCGCACTCCTTGCGTTGGCTACATAACCCCCAATGTTCTGTCATGAACTCCTTACACAACCTAAGAACCCAGAACAATATTTGAAACTCAACAAGATAGAGAAATCTATCTTCCTACTGTAGATGAAAACCTATCACATACATATACACCATACATTCATAAAATGCATAAACACATAAACAATCATGTGTATGAAAAACTGTTGTATTTTTCATTAATATGAAAATCTAATTACAATATGTGCAGGCTGGAGAACAACAAAGTCTCAAATATCTCAAGCTCTCTCAAAGAACTATTCTACCTCTTATTCAGTAACAATACTCCTCCAACAACCACATTTAGGCATACCATGCATCTACATATACCGTAAGGTTCCTAGGGTTCCCTTTGACTACCTCTCCTATCAAAGTAACAACTAACAACTACTCAAGCTATGTTACATGAAAGTTTGATAGTGAAACTCCTAGAGCTCTCTCGATCATTCAGTTTTCGAGCATTTCTCTCTTCTTCAATCATACGTTCAAAATGGATCTACAAGAAAATGACATCTTTTAGATTCCAAATAATTTAAAAAGGTGCACTATGGCACTGAGTTGTCCCTCCAAGTGGTCTTTGCAGGCGATGCTCCTGCATCACAGTGCGTTAATAGTAACCTGTCGCACTACTTCAACTGTGAAATCGAATTTTATCTTAGTGGTTCCCATCAATCCACCAAATGCTCAGTTTCGTAAAGACAACATCACCGATAGAGTACATGTCAGTGCTCTGGTAGACATGGTGCACTGGTGCATTTGGTTTAACAAAGAGTACTGTAGGTTTATGTGCTCTAAATTTTAGTGTTGCGGTACGTCTTTGTTAACGAGATTATTTTTTAATGATAAAAGGAATTCATCAATGTAGATAGTCCTATGGAATGCACTACTAATCAGTGCTATTGTTCTTCTATAGTGCATCGACTGTGGGGCGTATGAACTATTGGGGTTGCACCGATTTATTTTATAGATTTATTTGCAAAAAAAATTAATTTTGGATTTTTTGAAATACATGTCATTTATATATGTATATGTTTTATAATTTTGAGTTTATTTCATCTTTATTTATGTGCCTAACAATATTTGTATGTGAATTAGAGACAACTACGATGAGAGCCAGAGGAGGTGGGGTGACAATCGGTCAAGAAATATACTTTTGTGTATGAGTGGGATTCCAGGGAGAGTGGTAGGGAGGCTTACCGTTGCCCGATTTCACAACATACTCATGACCTTTTGATGTACATTGGCCTCTTGAAGTTTTATCAGGAGGTAAGATCCCTTAGGGGGAACTTTGTATTGTTAGAATAGTTGATCCGTCAATGGGATCATGGGAGAGAAGCGTTCAAGGTTGGTTCGGATATGTGGTATCATCCCACAGAGAAGGAAGTATATTTTATCACTAGGTTGTCTATGAGGGGGGTGCATTTTCACCATTTCCCTGCACTACCACCTGGTACTATAGGAGAGACCGAGTTGGAATATGTGCATAGATATGATAGTTCAGATATGAATTCAGCTTCAAAGTTCTAGGTTAAAGGTGGTTAGCTGCGGATAGGTGAATTTGAAAGAGGGGATGTTAGGTGCCTCTGTTATATGCTATCATCATTGTCATAGAATATCTATGATTGGTAGCGCATTATTTTCCCTATGTTGTATTATGTAGATAGTTTATTTCAGGAGCCCCAATTAATTAGGTGGGAAGATGTTTTCTTGAGACAGTTTTGTTGTGCATTAGATCATTGTCACTCTGTTTTTTCTAGGACAATATTCTTCCCATTCGTGTGTGAGTTGTGTTAGTACTGTACTTGATCTAGTCATTAGTGTGCACACTAGTTGAGATTAACGGGTCGAAACTCAAGAGAAAGAGGCTGAGAGGGAACCTACATAGCTCATCGATCAAAGGAGAAGCGCATATGGTCGGGACCTAGGAAATTTACACTAAAGGATCAATCTCTAAAGGCCCGAGGTTTAGTATCAAACACTCGAGAACATATTAGGAGCATAGAGGTGTCTATCACATCCAAAATAATTTTAAGCCCTCGCCCAAATGGAGCCATGTCATATAACCAAGCCTTAAGGAGAAAACATGGGAGAAGGTGCAAGATCGATCATCCGATGACTACAAGGGAGTCTCATCAATGACTGTGTATGTGTGTTACATCGTAAAGGAGTTTGGKAGMTAACACAAAATTGGGGCACGRYAGTGGTTTTCATGAGCTACATGGAAGAAAATTAATGGTGTCRTATGGTGAGATATGAAAAKATATTAATATTATGACAAGMGAAAACCATTTTCAAGAAGTAGTATTGGTCTTGGCGAGCAATTTTTCTCAAACATAAGCAACTATAAACTAGGAGAAGGAGSTCATTTTTTTGGTCAAYACTTTGGGGAATTTAAGAGTATCTTATACTCGAGTTGTTTGATCAAAGATTCCCTCAGACAGAAGCCAATTTTCAAGGTTTCTTGTTGCAAGAGATTCATCCCCTGCGTTATGATTTAGTCTGTGTTTCTTTTTTCTATGTATGTGCTCTTGTAAAATCCATCCCTCACATCACATCGCTTCTTGTATCAGATCCCCATTAATAAAAGATCGAGGAGCAAGTTTTATGACATGTAAAATGTAACTGCATGTTTTTTAGATTATGATACTGAAGTGATTTCCTCTGAATGTATGACCACTTCATGTCATTTTTTCTTGTATTTAATGATGTGCAGAGGGTACCTCCATGGATTTAAGTGTGTGAAAATTTTTAATTTTTGATGCATGATTTAATGATTTTTTACAATTGTTACAACTGCTAAATTCTTAATTGCTCAACACGTTATTCTTTCCATAAGCCGTGAGATTCACCTTAAAGCTGCCTCACATGTCTATTTTGTATTTCTTCTGAATCCACCCCTTCCAAAATTAAATCAAATTGTTTGAAGCATGCATGGACACATTCCTCTTTGTGTTGAATGTTTTGATATTGGTTTTAGTATTGTTTGAGGGTCTATATTTTTATGAGAGAGAGAGAGAAAAATTTACCCAAAATTTGCATATTTTTTGTTGTTAATCAACATGGATTTAAGACTCGCTTTGGGTATTAGCCCTTGGGATTCCAAGGCATAGTTCCATTTACAGTCTGGAACATCTTGAGGGTCAACATCTGAAATGGTATAATTATTGGGGAACAAATTTTGAAGGTATTTTTCACTCGGGATATGACATTGCAAAATATGGTACTTGAAGGTGAACGAGTTTTAGACACCTGGTTGTTAGTTATTTCACCCGGAGACTCCAAAAAAAGAATATATGGC
>JZKD02S1803139.1:0-14270 GCA_000966675.3 Picea glauca | reverse complement strand
AAGCTATTTCTTTGGTTATTAAACCCATTGTGCTTGTTGGTATGAAGTATGATCTGGTGCAATAGCTGCTTTCTTCCCCCATTTAATCAAACTTTGTCTGACTGCATGGCTAGAACGCCTTGTGAGATTTTGTATTTCTAGACAGTCTTGAAAACAAAGTCCAGTCCCTAGATATTCATCTTTATCCACAAATCATATCAAATATTAAGAAAATATTTCCAAAAAGAGTTAGTTACCAGGCATCTCTGACTTACAGCCTAGAAGAGTTTCCTGGAGTGATAACACAATGCAAATGGACATGACCTATGGTACTGTAGTAGTTTGTGGAGGAGAAAATAGGATATTATATAGAGAAACCCAATTTTATTATGTGGTCAGTGATAAAAGAAACTTTGTAAATCATCCCATATATGTTGTTGATGAATACCTAGGATGCTACATCCTCATAGTAAATGAAGAAAACAAATAAATCTTGACTCCTGTAAATATTTTTAGGAGCATTGCCAAAAAACCGATGGTATATGGAATATGTATTTTGATGGTGCTTATTCAAAGGAAGGAGTGGGCACTAGAGTAGTCCTAATTTCCCCTACAAAAGAAGAAATCAATTTGTCCTACAAACTGGAGCTTGAGGCTACTAATAATGTAGCTGATTACGAGGCCCTAATTCAATAAATCAAAGTTTGCTATCAGATAAGGAATCCTAGGATGAGAGAATATAGAAATGAGGTATAGGATTTAATTGATAATTTTTATAAATATTTGAATATAATTTCTTTCTCAAGAGAATTTAATCAGTGGGTTGATTCCTTAGCAATAGCAACTACCACATTTAAAATCCATGTTGTCCCTAAGATGAGATATGATATTGAGATGAGTTACAGGCCTTCCATTCCTGATATATAAAACACTGACAAGTGTTTGAAGATGACCAACAAATCAAAAGATTCATGGAGTTCATAGATGAATTTGTCAACACTCATGTAGATTCAGATGATGAAGAAAATGGGGAAACTATGGTTTAAATAGAAATGAAAATGACCAATAAGTTTAGTGAGTACATGGTTGGACATAAATTCTTCCAATGGAAGAAAAAATTTACTCCTAAAGGATTGGTGCCCCTGGAGAAGCTCTTTGATAGGAACAATGTGGCCATAAATCCCACAGTGTTACCCAAAGAATACAACACTAAAGAAGACAACATTGGGACAAAACAAGAACCAAAATACATAAAGTTGTCCAAGGAAATCTCTCCCAAGCATAAGGAAAAATATTTGAAACTATCCAAAGAATACATGGATGTATTATCTCGGAGATATGAAGACCTGAAGACCTATGATACTAGCATTATACATCATAGGATACCACTCAATCTTGGCACTAAACCTTTTAGGCAAAAGTTAAGGAAAGTTAACTCATTGTTTCTACACACAATTGAGAAGGAGGTGAGGAAAGTACTTGCTGCACAAATCATTATTCCCCTTAGATATTATGAATGGGTAGCAAATCTAGTTCTAGTGAGGAAGAAGAGTGGAGAGATAAGGATCTGTGTGGACTTCGGAAACCTAAATAAATTATCAGTAAAAGATAATTATCCTTTGCCCAAGATGAATTATATACTTCAGAAAGTTGTGGGAACAAATAGAATCTCTATGATGGATGGTTTCTCAGGATATAATCAGGTAGCAATGCATCCTGAAGATAGGGAAAAAATATCTTTCACAACCCCATGGGGAACTTTCATGTATGATAAAATTCCCTTTGGTCTGATAAATGCAAGAGCTACATTCCAAAGAGCCATGGATATAGCTTTTATGGGAGAGAAGGATAGGCTCATTGTCATATATCTTGATGACATGACTGTTTTCTCCAAGCCAAATGAAGACCACATTAATCACTTAAGGAAGACCTTTGTAAAGTGCAGGAATTTTAGCCTTTCATTGAATCCAAAGAAGTATTATTTTTCCATGACTGAAGACAAACTCTTGGGCCATATAGTGTTAAAAGAAGGAGTCAAAATAGACCCAGAGATGGTGGAAGAGATAAAGAGTATAACTATATCTAGAAACAAAAAAGAGATACAATATTTCCTTGGAAAGATCAACTTCCTGAGGATATTTGTCCAAAAATATGTTGAGATGGTTAGGCACATCACTAACATGTTAAAGAAAGATCATGAGGTGAAGTGGACTCCTAAATCTAAATAATATTTTCAAGTGATCAAAGAGGCATTGGGAGAGTCCTCATTTTTAGTCAGCCTGAATTATGATAAATAATTCTTCATATTCTATTTTTCTTCTGAACACACTATAGTTGTTGTCTTGTTGCAAAAGAATGATAAAAACTAGGAGAAACCAATAANCTAGAGGGATACTACATATAAAATACTCAGATTAGGTCACTAATGGCCCTCATTATTCTCCGACGTGAACTGCATGGTTAGGGCCTATGTATAGTGTCGAATGTTTGCGAGAAAGTAGAAGTTGCAACCTCTCCCACTTAGACCTGTCAAAATAGAAGCACCCTTCCAACAATGGGGAACATATTTCATTGCTGAAATATGCCCAAATTAAAGTGGGAATCACAAATGTATCCTAAATTCCACATACTACTTCACCAAGTGGGTGGAATTAATCCCCACCAGGGAAGCAATTGATTCAATCATCATCAAGTTCCTTAAGGAGAGCATTTTAGCAAGGTTTGGATGCCCCAGGAAGATTATAATTGATAATGTGTCATGTCCCCATTTTTGGATTACCTAGTTCGCCAGTGGAAATGTTTCTCGTGACTCATCAGTAAAGAAAAAGGAAGTCAAAAAGGGTTATTTAATGACACTTAATTAGGAGATGTTATGTATCTAAAGTGACATTAACGAAATAAAGCAACTTTAGATTAATAAGATTCTTAAGCATTATTAAAAGTGACTTCTAATCTTAAAGTGAAAGAAAAAGGAGGATAAGGCTTATAATTGATTTAGTCAAAAAGGGGAAAATTCTAGAAGTTACATTTGATTTGGTCAAAAAGGGGAAAGTTCTAGGAGGCATGGAAAAAGTATAAAAGGAGGGGTAGAGCCTCACTTTGGCATTATGACTTGATATCTCATTTTGGAAGTGCTCTTGGAGCCATTGTTTGATTAGGGTTTAGAGGAACCCTTCCATTGTTGGATTGGTTTCGGTGCTGCAATAACCACCCTAGCTAGACAAGAGGGGAATCCATCCAGGATTTCCATTTGATCTTCAATTTTGGGATTTGGTTTTCAGTAGGAGGAAGGTCGGCTTGCACAAAAGATTGTATGAAACTTGGAGAAGGAGGTCAATCCCAGTTTTTGCAGATACAAGAGGGTTTTGGGAAGTTTATCAACGACATCCTCACGAGTTGAAGATGAGGGTCTCGTGAGGCCTCGCTAGTTTCCCAGGCTTGTCCTGCTAGGATATTGGCAGTGTAGATATTGTTGTAGGAGGATTTATGAAGGCGTCCTCATAGGTTGAGCATTAGTAGTCCCACGAGGCCTCGAATGACACCCAACCTTGGCCTATGAGGATCTTTGTAAGAGCATTTCACGGATTCAGTAGGATTGTGTCATCATATTCGTGAGAGTTTGGGAGGATATTTGTAGCATAAACAATGCTGGTGCAGATTGTAGTAAGGCTAGGAGAGCCTTGGAGAATTTGACATCATCTCTTGGCATCATTCCAGATTTATTTTTTGAGTTGGTAGAGTTTGTTGAAGCTTCCATAGTAGCCATTAGATCTCTACTATTGTTGTAATTCATGTTTGCATTCATAATAATATATGTCAATGTTGAAACTTTTGTTCTTTGTATACTTGGATTAGTAATGTGTTGTTGAAAGTTCACTTAATGTAATTGCTAGTGGGAAAATCCCCCCTTTAACTACAACAGGGTTTAAGATGAAGACAAAGAAAGTAACCGTCTAATAGTCAATTGATCTTACTCTAACTCAAACATACCAAAACTAATGTAGAGAAAGAAAATGAGAGAAGAGATCGGGTAACTATACCTTTGATCCCACGTCTGGTGATGATCTCCTCAGGCTTGGTAGTTCCAATGATTGCATGTATCCTCCCAAGGCTGACCTGCATCCAAAGATAGCCAAACAAGAAACTACAAGAATGTTATTCTATTCATGATTTAGGTTTATAAATTGAATGCTAAGTATAAATCCATAAAGATACAAATAACACAATCATTTGGGACAGAAAAATGAAATTATTGTATTCATCATACAAAGATTATACCTTATAATYTGTGTYRGCCACCRTTCTGCAAACCTGGTCTGGGATCCTCTTTACCATGCTCCAAGCGCACCTTGAATGGACCTCTTCTCTCAATATTTTTATCACCTCTATGGAAGAGAATGGATTGAATAGAAGGAGAAAAGGATGAATGGGGAATGCTGAGGCAATTTCTCACAAAAGGAAGCAAAATATTGGGCAAGGAGGGGAAGTGAAAAATGGGAAGAGTTTCACTGTTCTTATNGAGGATATTTGTAGCATAAACAATGCTGGTGCAGATTGTAGTAAGGCTAGGAGAGCCTTAGAGAATTTGACATCATCTCTTGGCATCATTCCAGATTTATTTTTTGAGTTGGTAGAGTTTGTTGAAGCTTCCATAGTAGCCATTAGATCTCTACTATTGTTGTAATTAATGTTTTCATTCATAATAATATATGTCAATGTTGTAACTTTTGTTCTTTGTATACTTGGATTAGTAATGTGTTGTTGAAAGTTCACTTAATGTAATTGCTAGTGGGAAAATCCCCCCTTTAACTACAACAGGGTTTAAGATGCAGACAAAGAAAGTAACCGTCTAATAGTCAATTGATCTTACTCTAACTCAAACATACCAAAACTAATGTAGAGAAAGCAAATGAGAGAAGAGATCGGGTAACTATACCTTTGATCCCACGTCTGGTGATGATCTCCTCAAGCTTGGTAGTTCCAATGATTGCATGTATCCTCCCAAGGCTGACCTGCATCCAAAGATAGCCAAACAAGAAACTACAAGAATGTTATTCTATTCATGAGTTAGGTTTATAAATTGAATGCTAAGTATAAATCCATAAAGATACAAATAACACAATCATTTGGGACAGAAAAATGAAATTATTGTATTCATCATACAAAGATTATACCTTATAATTTGTGTTGGCCACCATTCTGCAAACCTGGTCTGGGATCCTCTTTACCATGCTCCAAGCGCACCTTGAATGGACCTCTTCTCTCAATATTTTTATCACCTCTATGGAAGAGAATGGATTGAATATAAGGAGAAAAGGATGAATGGGGAATGCTGAGGCAATTTCTCACAAAAGGAAGCAAAATATTGGGCAAGGAGGGGAAGTGAAAAATGGGAAGAGTTTCACTGTTCTTATGCTTAGGTTTGAAATGAGGCCCCAANGAAAAGACGTCTATTCAAAACCATTTTAGCAAGTGTGATAAAGACAAGATCACTCGACAATATTTTCAATTTTAAGGAGTTTGAAAAGAGCTTAACTATGGACTCACAACCTTTTTCTATATTTAGTCTCCTTGGCTTGAAAAAGTATAAAATTTACTGAGGAGAACTCTCCTGACGAGAGGAATCTCCCAAGGAATACCTTTTTCTGCTATAATCTACAGGCTGGAAAAAGGGTTAAACTCATGCCAGTAGATGTTCTTCTGGACCAATTTAACAATGTGAAGGAGCAAGGTCACTCGACAATATTTTCAATTTTAGGGAGTCTGAAAAGAGCCTAACTATGGACTCCGAGGGGGTTCCTTTTTCATAAGTAATCTCTAAGGCCCAAAAAAGCCGATAAACCAAAACTAAGGAGAATGTTCCTTTTTCGAAGATTTAGTCCCTCATGCCCGAAAAAGGGTTAAACTTATGCCTGAGAATACTCTTCTAGCGAACCAAGGTTCCTAGAGCATACATTTATTCGTAAAATTAACCATCCGGACCGAAAAAGGGGTAACATACTGCCAAAAATATGTGCCTTCGAATATGATTTTTGCGAGCATGAAGGGAAACAAGATCTCTCGACAATCTTTTCATTTTTAGAGAGTCTGAAAAGGGATTAAAGCAGACTCCAGGGGGCTTCTGTTCTCAAGTAATCTAGATGAAATTTAAAAGAATAAAGGAAGTCTCGTTGGATGTTTCTTTCGAAATTTAAGGCGAGCTTGAAAGGAAACAAAGCATGCTCATGAGGGAGTCTCGCTGGGTAGAGTATACACAAACACTAGGAACATATAAAGGGGTAGTCTAAAATAACACCGAATTAGGATTGTGATTATTAGATGTCAGTTGGTCGACAGTGACAATTCTTCCATTATGAGGGAAATTCATCACCTGGAAGAGCTTAGACACCACATAATTCATATCATATACATAATAATGCCCAAGAATCTTATTGAAATCTAACGGACCTTGAACCACTATAAAATTGACAAAGACAATATTCCCACCTAATGAGATAGGAAACTGAGGAATAATCCCCAAATATTCACTAGGACATCTTTCAAAAGACAACAGCTTATGCGAAGGAGTCACAAGCTTGGGAGAACCCAAATCTTTCCAATATGAGGAGGATAAAATACTTGTGGAGGCTCCTTCATCTACAATACATCAGTAAATTTTATTTGAATTTAATTCAACCCTTATTTGAAAGGGTGCATAAGAAGGAAGATGAGGCTCAACATGGTCATTCCAATCAAAGNGAAAAGACGTCTATTCAAAACCATTTTAGCAAGTGTGATAAAGACAAGATCACTCGACAATATTTTCAATTTTAAGGAGTTTGAAAAGAGCTTAACTATGGACTCACAACCTTTTTCTATATTTAGTCTCCTTGGCTTGAAAAAGTATAAAATTTACTGAGGAGAACTCTCCTGACGAGAGGAATCTCCCAAGGAATACCTTTTTCTGCTATAATCTACAGGCTGGAAAAAGGGTTAAACTCATGCCAGTAGATGTTCTTCTGGACCAATTTAACAATGTGAAGGAGCAAGGTCACTCGACAATATTTTCAATTTTAGGGAGTCTGAAAAGAGCCTAACTATGGACTCCGAGGGGGTTCCTTTTTCATAAGTAATCTCTAAGGCCCAAAAAAGCCGATAAACCAAAACTAAGGAGAATGTTCCTTTTTCGAAGATTTAGTCCCTCATGCCCAAAAAAGGGTTAAACTTATGCCTGAGAATACTCTTCTAGCGAACCAAGGTTCCTAGAGCATACATTTATTCGTAAAATTAACCATCTAGACCGAAAAAGGGGTAACATACTACCAAAAATATGTGCCTTCGAATATGATTTTGGCGAGCATGAAGGGAAACAATATCTCTCGACAATCTTTTCATTTTTAGAGAGTCTGAAAAGGGCTTAAAGCAGACTTCAGGGGGCTTCTGTTCTCAAGTAATCTAGATGAAATTTAAAAGAATAAAGGAAGTCTCGTTGGATGTTTCTTTCGAAATTTAAGGTGAGCTTGAAAGGAAACAAAGCGTGCTCATGAGGGAGTCTCGCTGGGTAGAGTATACACAAACACTAGGAACATATAAAGGGGTAGTCTAAAATAACACCGAATTAGGATTGTGATTATTAGATGTTAGTTGGTCGACAGTGAAAATTCTTCCATTATGAGGGAAATTCATCACCTGGAAGAGCTTAGACACCACATAATTCATATCATATACATAATAATGCCCAAGAATCATATTGAAATCTAACGGACCTTGAACCACTATAAAATTGACAAAGACAATATTCCCACCTAATGAGATAGGAAACTGAGGAATAATCCCCAAATATTCACTAGGACATCTTTCAAAAGACAACATCTTATGCGAAGGAGTCACAAGCTTGGGAGAACCCAAATCTTTCCAATATGAGGAGGATAAAATACTTGCGGAGGCTCCTTCATCTACAATACATCAGTAAATTTTATTTGAATTTAATTCAACCCTTATTTGAAAGGGTGCATAAGAAGGAAGATGAGGCTCAACATGGTCATTCCAATCAAAGNGGAATAATCCCCAAATATTCACTAGGACATCTTTCAAAAGACAACAGCTTATGCGAAGGAGTCACAAGCTTGGGAGAACCCAAATCTTTCCAATATGAGGAGGATAAAATACTTGCGGAGGCTCCTTCATCTACAATACATCAGTAAATTTATTTGAATTTAATTCAACCCTTATTTGAAAGGGTGCATAAGAAGGAAGATAAGGCTCAACATGGTCATTCCAATCAAAGGAAACCATCCTAGGACCTGGAGGGGGCGTGCTCAAAGTGATCAGAATGCCCCCTTGTTTTGAAAGTACTTAATTGGAAATGATAAAAACATAGTCGGTAGACACATCACTCTCCAAGAGAATAGTGGGATCAATCGAAGATTGCATCAACATGAACGCTTTGGTAGACTCAACACTCTCCAAGAGAAGATTGGGATCAGTCGAAGACTACATCGACATGACCACATTCTCAACCTCTGGCTGAATAGGTTGTGAGACAACATGGTTTGAAGACGCATCACCCCCTAAAAGAGGAGTGGGATCATTCGAAGACTGCATTGGCATGACCACTTCATCAACCAAAGTCTGAATACACTATGAGGAAACCTATGAGGACTTGGAACCGGAAGAGCTTGCAGAAAGGGACCACAATATTCGTACCTCTGGAAATCTAGGGAATAAATTAGTACGGTGATCTCCCTTGCAAATCTTAAAAGGGAACTTAGGCTTACATCCTATCTGTCTAGGTTTATAAATAGAATCAATTCCCCCAGCATGACTTGGATTGGTTGTTGACAACTCTCCAACATGACTAGCAGAGGTTGGCTGTTGAACTCCAGTATGAATTGCAGGGACTAGGTTCATTCCCTCAACATGACTTGCAAAGGCTGGGTGTTAGTCTTCAACATGACTTCCAGAGGTTGAGGAACTATCTCCAACATGACTCGCAGAGGTTGGTGATAACTTTCCAACATGACTAGCAGAGGTTGGTTGTTTTCCCCAACATGAATTGCATAGGTTGGGTGCTAGTATTCAACATGAATTGCAGAGGTTGGCGACCTATCTCCAACATGAATCGCAAAGGTTGGTGATTTCTTCTTCCTATTCTTCCTCTTTCTATTTCATTTAGACTTCCAATTACTAGTATCTATACTTTCACCAGAGAAGGTANTGGGATCATTCGAAGACTGCATCGGCATGACCACTTCATCAACCAAAGTCTGAATACACTATGAGGAAACCTATGAGGACTTGGAACCAGAAGAGCTTGCAGAAAGGGACCACAACATTCGTACCTCTGGAAATCTAGGGAATAAATTAGTACGGTGATCTCCCTTGCAAATATTAAAAGGGAACTTAGGCTTACATCCTATCTGTCTAGGTTTATAAATAGAATCAATTCCCCCAGCATGACTCGGATTGGTTGTTGACAACTCTCCAACATGACTAGCAGAGGTTGGTTGTTGAACTCCAGTATGAATTGCAGGGACTAGGTTCATTCCCTCAACATGACTTGCAAGGGCTGGGTGTTAGTCTTCAACATGACTTCCAGAGGTTGAGGAACTATCTCCAACATGACTCGCAGAGGTTGGTGATAACTTTCCAACATGACTAGCAGAGGTTGGTTGTTTTCCCCAACATGAATTGCATAGGTTGGGTGCTAGTATTCAACATGACTTGCAGAGGTTGACGACCTATCTCCAACATGAATCGGAGAGGTTGGTGATTTTTTCTTCGTATTCTTCCTCTTTCTATTTCATTTAGACTTCCAATTACTAGTATCTATACTTTCACCAGAGAAGGTAGAAAGAGGAGGAGAAGACTTTGTTGATGAAGTAACATCAACATGATTCCCATGACATAAGGTTCTTAACTGAGAAGCATCAAGATCATTTGGGACATTTGGAATGGTACCCAACCAAACCGGTCGTCCCACATTCAACCCAGAAATGTACAAAGTGGCCATCAAAGGGACACCAACATTTCGAAGAAATGAAAAGAAAAAGAATCCCCTTACGAAGGGGTTCCTTGGTTCATTTCATCAAGAATTTTAGCCATGAAGATCTTATTCATAGTTTATCCCCTTGCAGGATCATTTAAGTCCATAAAAGTATCACACACTGACTCTAGTGAACCAGTGGTATAAAAACAACACCTATAAAAAGGCGGCTCCATGTNCGACCTATCTCCAACATGAATCGCAAAGGTTGGTGATTTCTTCTTCCTATTCTTCCTCTTTCTATTTCATTTAGACTTCCAATTACTAGTATCTATACTTTCACCAGAGAAGGTAGAAGGAGGAGGAGAAGACTTTGTTGATGAATTAACATCAACATGATGCCCATGACATAAGGTTCTTAACTGAGAAGCATCAAGATCATTTGGGACATTTGGAATGGTACCCAACCAAACCGGTCGTCCCACATTCAACCCAGGAATGTACAAAGTGGCCATCAAAGGGACACCAACATTTCAAAGAAATGAAGAGCAAAAGAATCCCCTTACGAAGGGGTTCCTTGGTTCATTTCATCAAGAATTTTAGCCATGAAAATCTTATTCATAGTTTATCCCCTTGCAGGATCATTTAAGTCCATAAAAGTATCACACACTGACTCTAGTGAACCAGTGGTATAAAAACAACACCTATAAAAAGGCGGCTCCATGTTTCTAAGTGGAAGAATGAAAAGTCCTCACGACTAGTGGAGTGGGAGATCTACCATATTATGTTAGAGACCCAAATAAATGACTGACTAACTCACTATGGAAAACTAGGGAGCACATAGCACACACTAAAAGTTCCTAAGGGAAAATCAAGTAGACGACTATCTAGTAGGAAGGACAATTACTCCAATCGACACTAGAGAAACTAATCGGTGTAAGTGAATATCGAACACAGAAGCACCCTCCGGGTATACTCTATGAAGCACTCTCCGATGTCTTCCCTAGGTACCACAATATACCCCCACAGTCACCCATGTAAGTCCCTAAAATATGGGCAACTAGGTTGCCAGCTCGTAGTCAGTCACCATGCGGGTACAGTCGATAGTCGGGCGTACCATCATGAGCAAGATAACAAGTTTGAATCCTATCAAGGGTATCGAAATCAAATAGTCCGGAATACAACAGAGGATATTGAATGGATTTGAGGTCCACAAATCTCCATAGGTAAATGCAGTCAGTATTATTCCCGAGAAAGACCCTCAATATACTTTCCCCACCACGTTTAGTCCATCTTTGAAGGGTTTATGTCCACTACCTTTCCTCATGCGACCTCGTGTTTATCCCTTGTTTTAGAGGGGGGCCATGGATAAATTTTACGACACTATACTTAAACACTCCCTAACTCAGACTCCAATGTTTGATTTAATGTGGCCTTGAGGAGTTTCNATCATTGTGATACCCTTCACCCTAACCCTTTTTTCTAAGTGGTCCTACCTACCCTGTTCATCATGACTAACACCTGTAGCCAATACTTGGAAGCCCTCTTTAATACCTTCTCGTCTCATTTCAATAATTTTTGCTCTAATTTTGAAGGGACCCAAAAGGAAGTGTGGAAACTCAGTTCCCAAATGGGAAACTTAAAACAAGACATTTCTACCCAACTTGAATCCTTCGCTGCCAATATCTGCAGTAAATTGAATATTCCTATAGACTCATCTGACAAACCTTTACACCCTAAAGGTGAGACATCCTCCCATTCCCATAATTTTCAATCCCCTTCCTTTCAATGGGAACTTTGTCTTCCTCGAGTGGATTTGAACAAATTTGATGGATCAGATCCCATCGGTTGGGTCACCCAAATGGAACACTATTTTTCTTTGTATGGAATTACTGATGAGTTAGCCAAACTATGTTATGGAATTCTCCATCTAGATCAGGAACGTTGGCAATGGTGGAAATGGATAAAAAATGTCCGCCATGGGTATGTGGCTTGGACACAATTTGTTGTAGAGCCTTATGAATTCTTGACCAAGTTGAAACAATCTGACACAGTGGAATAATTTAGAGTCCCTTTTGAGTGCTTCTCTTTTTGCACAAAGGGCATGTCTGATGCTTTTTTCCGAGAATGATTTATCAATGGACTCAAGGAAGATATTTGTGTGCACGTCCTCATGGCTCTCCCCCAGAATTGGGTGGAAACTAATGGAATATATAAGGAAGCACAACAAGTTGTCTCTTCTCAAACCACAAAACCTTCTTTTATTCCACTCCCTAAACCTCTCACTCCCACCCCTCCTTCCGCTCCATTGAAAATCCAGAAATTGACTAGCGCATAAATGGTTGAACACCAACTCAACGACCTTTGTTATAATTGTGATGAAAAATATTTCCCTAGGCACAAGTGTAAGGAACAAAATATGTTGATGGCCATATTTGAATATGTTTCTGAAGAATAGGTTGAGGCTCCTCCTGTGGTTGAGTCCCCTGAACCAATTGATATGGCCCCACCAGTAGACCCTCCAGAAATCAAACCAGCCATTTCCATGAATTCTCTCATTGGCTTCTCGGCTCCCCAAACCCTCAAGTTAATTGGCTACATTAAGCATCAAAAAGTCATCATCCTCATTGATAGTGGCAACACCCATAATTTTATTCATCGTCACATTTCCCAAGAAACTAACTGCTATATATGTGCTTTCAATGACTTTCAAATCATGATTGCCAATAGAGGTTCCATGAAATGTGGGGGGTGTTGTGAAAATGTGTGTCTCCAAATAGGAAAGTACAACATGAAATATCATATGTTTTCTATCGACATGGGTGGTTGTGACATTGTGTTAGGTGTTGAATGGTTGAGGACTTTGGGTCCCATCCTCATGGATTTTNATCATTGTGATACCCTTCACCCTAACCCTTTTTTCTAAGTGGTCCTACCTACCCTGTTCATCATGACTAACACCTGTAGCCAATACTTGGAAGCCCTCTTTAATACCTTCTCGTCTCATTTCAATAATTTTTGCTCTAATTTTGAAGGGACCCAAAAGGAAGTGTGGAAACTCAGTTCCCAAATGGGAAACTTAAAACAAGACATTTCTACCCAACTTGAATCCTTCGCTGCCAATATCTGCAGTAAATTGAATATTCCTATAGACTCATCTGACAAACCTTTACACCCTAAAGGTGAGACATCCTCCCATTCCCATAATTTTCAATCCCCTTCCTTTCAATGGGAACTTTGTCTTCCTCGAGTGGATTTGAACAAATTTGATGGATCAGATCCCATCGGTTGGGTCACCCAAATGGAACACTATTTTTCTTTGTATGGAATTACTGATGAGTTAGCCAAACTATGTTATGGCATTCTCCATCTAGATCGGGAACGTTGGCAATGGTGGCAATGGATAAAAAATGTCCGCCATGGGTATGTGGCTTGGACACAATTTGTTGTAGAGCCTTATGAATGCTTGACCAAGTTGAAACAATCTGACACAGTGGAATAATTTAGAGTCCCTTTTGAGTGCTTCTCTTTTTGCACAAAGGGCATGTCTGATGCTTTTTTCCGAGAATGATTTATCAGTGGACTCAAGGAAGATATTTGTGTGCACGTCCTCATGGCTCTCCCCCAGAATTGGGTGGAAACTAATGGAATATATAAGGAAGCACAACAAGTTTTCTCTTCTCAAACCACAAAACCTTCTTTTATTCCACTCCCTAAACCTCTCACTCCCACCCCTCCTTCCGCTCCATTGAAAATCCAGAAATTGACTAGCGCATAAATGGTTGAACACCAACTCAACGACCTTTGTTATAATTGTGATGAAAAATATTTCCCTAGGCACAAGTGTAAGGAACAAAATATGTTGATGGCCATATTTGAATATGTTTCTGAAGAATAGGTTGAGGCTCCTCCTGTGGTTGAGTCCCCTGAACCAATTGATATGGCCCCACCAGTAGACCCTCCAGAAATCAAACCAGCCATTTCCATGAATTCTCTCATTGGCTTCTCGGCTCCCCAAACCCTCAAGTTAATTGGCTACATTAAGCATCAAAAAGTCATCATCCTCATTGATAGTGGCAACACCCATAATTTTATTCATCGTCACATTTCCCAAGAAACTAACTGCTATATATGTGCTTTCAATGACTTTCAAATCATGATTGCCAATAGAGGTTCCATGAAATGTGGGGGGTGTTGTGAAAATGTGTGTCTCCAAATAGGAAAGTACAACATGAAATATCATATGTTTTCTATCGACATGGGTGGTTGTGACATTGTGTTAGGTGTTGAATGGTTGAGGACTTTGGGTCCCATCCTCATGGATTTT
>JZKD02S1803128.1:33991-46811 GCA_000966675.3 Picea glauca | reverse complement strand
ATAACAATTATTCATAATATTGTGTAACTAAAAACTTAGTGATAAATAACAATCATTCATATAATATTAAAATATTATTAGATATTATTCTTTATTAATTTTTATTGTGTAACTAAAAATTTAATGATAAATAACAACCATTCATATAATATAATATTAAGAAAATATTATTGGATATTATTTTTATTAATTCCTAAATTTTATAAGAAAAATTACATAGATGTTATAGAATATACTACTAAACACAAAATAACTTTATCACATAAATATAGAAATTAATTTTACATTTAGTAAACTTAAGATTAACATTAATTGTTTCTACTTTTAGGTTTTGAATTAATTGATTCTACCATGATAGTAATGATTTTAAGTTCTGAAAGGATAGTAAACATATACCACTTTATTATTTTGAGATTTATTGGCAGATTAGTTTCATAGCCACAAACTATAAAGAACTCGCACATCTCTAAAATGCTTATAAATTTTACTTTTAAATCACATTAGAGTAGGAAATGTGTGCTTCCATTATTTCTATATACATGGATACAAACCAATCTTAAATTTACTTTCAATCCCCTAGATTTAAGTTGTTTCATTTACAAATGAATCAAATTAAATTTACTTCCACTTTCACTTGGGTGGGGGTGGCGGTAATGCTAGAAAAAGCATAAGGTGGGTTAATGTTAAATAAAACATATTATATTTTTTCTAATATTACCCCACTTTCATTTACAAATGAATCAAATTAAATCTTGATGATACATCATATCCACATTTGGGTGGGAGGTAATATTAGAGAAAACATATTATGTTTTCTATAATATTACTTCCCAACCCTACACTCATTTATGTTATGTTTTATGTTTCCTCTAATATTACCTCTACCCCACCCCCATTTATGTTATGTTTTCTCTAATATTACCCCGCATCCCACCCTCATTTACAAATGAATTAAATTAAATCTTAACGACATATCGCATTAAATCGTATGTTTTATAACTATTTACTGACTCTTTGCATTATCGAGATTCAATCATAAGTCAAAAATAGTTTACAAAAGGACACTCTTTGTATTCCTATCCTCATTAGGATTACAAAACAAAAAATATGAGATAAATGGAACATTTATGAAAATTGGGATCATCATGGGTTCTTTTACATCCACATCTGGTCATGATATCCCTTCGAGAGTGAATACTTTTCCATGATCTTCTCGATATAGAAAGTTTCCCGAGGAAGTGAATATTCTTCAATACCCTTCTCATCGGAGATATGAAACTTCTCCAATCTTTTCAACGTGAGTCAATAAACGTCAATAAAATGTTGCTAACCTTTTTCAAAATTTGACCTCTGACATGAAAAATCGACATTAGAAGAGGAATATTTTTTGATTCTTTTGCATCGAAGTATAAATACAAGGGTGAAATTCTTCTTTTCGATGAAAACAACTCTGAGGGCTTATATAACTGTCTATGCCCCTAAACTTTCGGCACACAAATCAAAGTGAGGAATGAAATATTATTTGATACCGATGTATTGGAGTGAAAATAACTTTGCCAATGGTACTCCTTCGATAGGAACGACTTCAAAGGACACAATTTCAAATGTTTTCCCCTTTTAACTCTAATACAAAAAATTTGGAAATCCGGGCTTTCAAATGACAATAATGGTGTAATGGTTCTCTGGTTTTGATCAAGTCATAGTATGCAGATGATTCAATTTATTCTTTAGGGTAATTAAATTACTATATTATGACGCTAAAACCCTGATTGAGATCATAGCTTTTCTTTATTTGTTGGATAGTGGCTCCGCTATGTAGTATCCAACTCTGTAATGCCGAGGAAGCTCCAGTTCCAATATAGTCAAGGTTTTTTTGTTCTTCTAAACTACCTTATTGGAATTTTTACGTTATTCATATAACTAATGATTAATAAGTTAATTGCAGGATATAAAGAATGAGTTATGGCAAGTCAGATGACTTGAAGATCCAGAAATGTGGTGCCCTATGCTTCAACTTCGGTGCTTGAAATTTCTTCCCACAAAATAGAGTTTTTAGTGACTAATAATACCTATCATACGAGTGAACATCATTCCTTGAGATATGATGAGATATACAAGATATACTCGACACTTTCGTGCTGAATATTATGACCTCTAGGTCTACTAGAACATCTAGAATAGAGGAATTCACCTGGTAGTTGTAGGAACTCCATTATTCCCTTACAACGAAGCCACCCATTGGTGCTTCAAGCAATTTGACCCTAGCACTACCACAATTATGATTAAATATGGACAACAAATAACATCTCTATGGCCATAATACATTAGAAAAATATATTATCTTCCTGGGCCTATGTGCTTCCTCAATGATCCATTCCTAAAGAGGTTTTCTCAAAATAACAAAGCCCAAGACAAGTTAATGAAGAAATGGTGGGTAGAACAAGACATGACATTCAAGCAAGGGAAGAAGCTTATCCCTACACAATATTTCAAGGCAACATACAAAATGATGATAGCGATGTTTAATTGATTACATGGTGAAGAGAAGTGCACACATTTTGAGAGAGATTGGTTATATATGGATTATACCATAGTGAAGATAGGAAAAGTGTTCAATTAAGAAGAGATATTGACTTTCAACATATGTCTCAATGTGAAAAATGTAACTGGTACGAAAAAACCTGCTTCTACATGTCAACTCATTTAATTGATGCCATCTACTCCACCATTCCATTTCTCAATATTGGATGGAATTCGTAAGTAGATCATCCCCATGTGCATGTGTATTTCTATGAGATATGGAACATAAATTATAACAGGTATTTCTATGATATTTGTGATTGTTTCGTCTCCCCTCTTTACACTAGTATTTTTGGGTTCCCAAGGTATAGAATTAAAAGTGAAGCTAGAGGTTGGATGAAAGGGATAGTTGATTGGTATATAGGAAAATATTACACCTATTTGAGACTATATGGCACTACAGGAGGTCCTCATATTTTGCCATACTTTGTCCCAGATTGTCTTTTAATGAGAGAAATAACCTATCAAACCATAAGAACATGGGTTACCTCCTTTCTCATGATAAATAGTAAAAAAGTTTGGCCTTTGTTTTAGATACACATACAAAACTATATTGTATTGAATGAAAAACATTCTATAAACGAAGTAGAGGCCTTACAATACTTTTCTTTATTCCTAGGAAGTGAAACAGGACATGACCAACATAACATCGCATTGATTCATGTTATATCTATGAGTCTTACACATCCCAATATGCATGTGCTATATTTTGAAGAAGACATGCTTAAAGGATTTAGGTTTTATGAAGAGATATTAAAAAAATTTCCTAATGATGCAGCGAGACAAGAACTACAAGTTGAGCAAGAAGAAATGAACAAGTTTCATCCAGACCAATTTCAAATGTTTTTTCAATAGGATCAAACTAAATTAATCACTAAAGAGAAAGAAAAGGTAAAAAATATGAGGAATTGGAGAAAAATAGACATAAAGATGATGAGGAGTATGAGAAAACAAGTTGAGGAAGAAGCTTAAAGGATAGTTGAAGAAGCTAAGGCACTAAAAAGAGAATGTGAAAATGTCGCAGTTGAAGAAAAAGACAAAAAATTAATTGAATAAGCTGAGGATGAAAGGAATGAGAATAAAAGAGTAGAAACTAAAGGAAAATCTTAAATATTATATGTTGAGAAATTGGAACGACAGAAGAAAAAAGAATTGAGAGAGACCCAAGGCATCCCATCAACTCCAAATTTTGGCATAGTGAACATTTCACCTGAGGAATAGACCCATGTTACTACCATCCAAGGTAATTTGACGTTTTCTTTGCATATTATGAGCTTTAAAGGTGTTGTCGTGATTATTGGACACTATTAATACAATGACACGACTAAGAGAATTGAAAAAAGGTCGAAAAAAAATAAAAGAGGAGATTATTCTAAGCCTAGGTCATCTATAGGAAGCGTTGTTGAATGGAAATCTTTGCATGTTCGAGAGGAGAATGCTACAAGTAACTTATTATATTTATGCATTTGTAGGTTTGAATGGTTCATTTGTCCTTGATGTTATGACTAACTTAAGTGCATCCTGAACCCAAATCATTGAGCTAAAGATAGTTTTAAAAACAAGGAAGAGTGACATCTCTACATAATTCCTAAAAGATATTGAGAAAAAGGACAAATTTGATAAAAAATAAATTGAGAAGACTGTGCAAGATTTAAGGGATAAGGTTACATCAAAATTTGAAAGAGACATCAGAGTTTCTAATAATATCATGGAAGAATAAATAAACATAGCATTCCAAACCCAAAAGGATGAAATGAATGTTCAATTTAATAAAAAATCATAGTCACAACGCGACCTCCATTTGAAATACTTGGAATCTACAATGAAAAATCTTTGTGAAGAAATAAAACATATCAAGAGGGAACATGAAAAGGAGATATCTCAGTTGCAAATTGTGCTAGATGAAACCAAACGGATTGTTGAACAACAAAAAATTATATCAGATCAAGGAATTGGAAGAGGACAAGGAAAATCTTGAATAGATTCGGGATGAAATCTGAGAAAAGTCTTTGGCCTTGGAAGTCATCAAAGTAGAGGAAAAAAAAATCAATGAAAAGATTAGATCTGTAAAGAAATCATGTTTTTTCCTTCTAAATTTTATGCAGGTCGATCGAGATGACCAACTAAGACTTGAAGATTAAATAACTGAAATTAGGGATCAATACCAAAATTCAAATGATTTCTTCAACAAGATTGTCGACTCGCAAGGAGTATACAAAAATCCCTCAGGTACATTGTCATGTTATTCTAGAAAAGAAAGGATAAAAGATGAAGTATTATTTGATACTTGGAAGACTCTATTAGAAGATATCCAAGGCGTCCAAAAGACATCATCTCAATCATGCAAATGGGTATGGAATAGTTTATATTATCTCCTTGAAGAATTCAAGATGTATTTGATGCCCCCCATTGATGAAGCAACACCTGCAAAAATAAGAATAACTGAGGTGGAGGAGAACATGGAAATTAGTAGATTAAATATTGAAAATTTAACTAAAGTAAATAAAGAATATCTAGAAGAGAATTTGTTGAAACCTCTTAGGCTCATCACTATGATCGATGATTTTGTTAAACATACATCACAAGAATTGAAGCAATATGTTTTCACAAGGTTTTTGATGGATAATTGG
Source organism: Picea glauca (assembly GCA_000966675.3). Classification (NCBI taxonomy): domain Eukaryota; kingdom Viridiplantae; phylum Streptophyta; class Pinopsida; order Pinales; family Pinaceae; genus Picea; species Picea glauca. The sequence goes on along the minus strand of JZKD02S1803128.1, from coordinate 41,601 downwards.
ATATTGAAAAGATGCAGTCAGATATCTTAAAGAACATCATGGACAATTATTCACTCTAGATGGAATATTGGGACCAGATGCATATGTAGAAGAACCCATTATTATCCCAATTTTCATAAATGCTCCACATGTCTCATATTTTCTATTTTGTAATCCTAATGAGGATATGAATGCAAAGAGTCTCCCTTTGTAAACTGATTTTTACTTATGATTGAACCTAGAGAATGTAAATAGTCACTGAATAGTTGTAAAAGACATGACTATAAATGAGAAAGGGATTTTGGGGACTCGGATTGTATCAAGACAATACTACTTCTATATGTGAATTTTAATAAGAGACATTTTGAAGATTTTGGTATAAATGTGTATGAATGGGACTATTGTGTTTATGCATATTTATTTCTGTGAATGTATGGATTTTAGTTTAACAAACTACTTCTAGAGTAATTTATATATTTCCATTCTTTCCATTTTTTTAATACTATGTGTAGTGAGAATATAATAAGTTGTTGAATCAATTATTTATATATGAATCATTCAATTGTTAAGTTTTATATTCCTTGCTTCTATGAATTAATTATGTGCAAGTAATATTATGTTTAAATGCACTTATTAATTTATATATTTCCATTCTTTCCATTTTTTTAATACTATGTGTAGTGAGAATATAATAAGTTGTTGAATCAATTATTTATATATGAATCATTCTATTGTTAAGTTTTATATTCCTTGCTTCTATGAATTAATTATGTGCAAGTAATATTATGTTTAAATGCACTTATTTTTATAGTTCAATCCTAATTAGGATAGGATAGAATAAATTAGGAAGGATTCTTAGAACAACAGATTATCATTTTAGTCTAGTTTATTTCTTTAGAGTTTGAATTCATCTCCGAACATTTTGTTCTAAGATTCATATTTAGATAACTGTAATAGTGGCAACTAGGACAATATTTTGGTCGGAAACGCTATTCCAAATGGGAGTAGGTGTTATTAGGACCTTCCATCAAATATTCTTCCTTAACTAATTGAACAAGCATTTTAGGCCCGCCAACAAAAATTGTGCTAGAAGGAGGGCCATTGAAATGAATGGCTGTAAAGAAAGCTCAAATACCTAAATGTTCTATCTTGATTTTTAGAACAACTCATCCTACTGATTCTCATCAACCTCACCTTGAACTCACTTCAGACCTCCGATCATATTCTGTGAGCATGCCCGCTCAAACTACTTGTCAACATATTCACTTACAGCCTAAACCTATCTTCTCTTCACCACACACTCGTATATTGACCATTACAAATATTGACAACAATGTTAGATAGTCTCATGAACACACTGAGCATGTTCTAACTAGGCTGTGGAGTAGGAAGACCAACCAACTCCCTGCTGACTATTCATTACCTCAGGGTCAAAAGAACCTACCAAGTGAAGACCCATTCTTCTCTCTCTCTTTCACTTACCAAGAAAGCCAAAACATCATTACTCCAAAGTATCATATACCTTCATATTTGAATGACTTCATGGAATCCTCAGACTTCAAAATTGAACGTTTTCTTCTAGATAGTGGTAGTGGTATTCCTCGCTCACCACCAAAATATGCACCTTGAACAGCTAGAAGTGAGTCGAAACAAAATTCTGAAGAGGAGGAAAAATCTGAAAGTGAGTCTGAAGGAGAAGGGAATTTACAATTGATTCTATATAATCCTCAATTCATGGCTAGAAAAATCCCTAACCATCAACCATATGAATCGTGGATACTCACAGATGTTGTCTCCATACCCAGAGTATTGCATGACCTTCCTAAGCACCCCGAAAAGTTTCTCCCCAAGTTTGATCCAAAGCGAAAATATTCAACTTAGGATCATGTCAAGAAGTTCATGTTGGCCATAGGAATTCAAAACGTTCAACACAAAGATGTTTTATGTTGGTTATTCCCTCAAACGATTGAGAATAATTCCACCACCTCGTTCGACTTCCTTGATGAAACCTCTATTACTAGTTGGCGAATATTCAAGACTATTTTCCTTAAGAAATTTGGGGAAGATAAAACACAATCTACCTTGGTCTTAGATCTTTCAAGAATAAAAATGGATACCAATGAAAAGGTTAAATATTTCAATCAATATTTATTGTCCTTAAATAGATTCATCGTTCTTCCAAACCTGTCGAATATGTCACAATAGATTTTTACACTTCATATTTTCCAATTTCCATGACCACGTATGTAAAAGACGTAGAGAAAGCTACCTTCGAAGAAACTTTCAAGGGGCCTTAAAAATAAAAATAAAAATTGTTAGTCTAAATGGAAACATAGGGGATGAATCCTCCAAATATAAATCCAAGATTAAAGCCAAATCCCCTTGTTACCAAGTCTTCAAAAGAAAATAAAGATACTAATCCAATGGATATGGAATCCCTCCAAATATTTTTCAAGAAATTGTATATTGATTTGATTCATTTGAAGAAGCACAATGGGGAAGGCTCTTCTAGTACCTTGAAATTTTTTAAATTTCCATCTAAGAAAGATAAGAGCACTCCTCTAGTCCACAAAACAACTCCCAGAACATTGGAAGCGATTAATATGGAAGATATTTTTCAATCCATACAACATTGGGCCACTGAAAATCTAATTGAATCTAAAGAGAGAGAAGAAGATGAAAAGGTACAATCAGAACAAACCCAAGAATCATATGAAATACATCAGCAACAATATGATTCATTTTGGGATATTTCTTATGGATAAGAATAGGAAGGAGAAGTGGATGAAACACATATGTCCTAGAATGTTGGGACCACTAGAATTGAAATAAATAATGATTCATATCAAACCCCTACCCCTTCTAAACCTCCTAAAATGTTCCCCAGAGACAAAAAAACACCAGATACTCCTTCCAAAATGAACTTTTCTTCTAATGTTTCCATAAATTTAGAATATGATTTCTTGGAAGATATGAAAATAACTAAGGCCAATATTTCTCTATTTGAGGTTATGAAGCTTCCTCAAATTCATGAGAATTTCATCAAAACACTTCAAGGTAAGACTACCAAAAGTTCTAAAAAAATAAATGTGGAAGTTAATAAAGGTACATGTAAATCTTCACCATATGATGATACCCATACACCTAAAATTTAGGTAGTTGTGAATGCTTCCTTATCATGTAAAAGGTAGAGATCTAACAATCTATGTTTTCTTGTTACTTTTGATATTTTTAACAGTAATGTGCGTAATTGTATGATGGATTATGATGCCTCTTCAAATGTCATTCCTTTTAAAGTGTGTGAAAAAATTAAGGTCAATATTGAACAATATGACATTCAAATTATATAGCTTGACACAACTAGAGTTAAAGTGATAGGGGAATTGAATTTGTTTTTGATCAGGGTGTCCTCAAACACCAAGATACATCAAAATATTGACATAATAGTTGTGGATATACATGACACCTAAGGAATTCTCTTGAGAAGAGACTGGTATGCTGCAATTAAAGGGTATTTTTTCATAGACTAGTCACACCTTTGACTACCCTATCATTTCATTTCGAATTAAATCGGGTTCAATATAGAATGATACATGAAACATATGGTGATAGATTTGAATGACCCTAACAATCCTGTAATGTTTAATCATTCTATTTTGGGTAATTATTCATTTGATTCATTCTTTGAAAATTACTATGTTGAGACATCATCGTATGGTGAATCAAACACACAATATGAAATCCTTCATTGCACACAAATTGTTGATCACTAGTGTAATATAACAGATGTAAATACTTGTGACATTGTATAGTCTAACATAGTGTTTAGAGATAAGTTAGAACTTTCTGCTCAATTTACTAACCCCACTAATATTGAAATAGAAGAAAATTCCAAGTCAATACGTAATATTAAAATAGACCCTAATATGTGTACTTTGTTTTTTGATGGGTCAAAATATGTTGAAGGTGCGGGTGATGACTGCATACTCAAAGACCCTATTGGTAATAAATTTATGGTAGCATCCAAGCTTGAATTCTAATGCACAAATAATACTATTGAATATGAATCCCTGCTGCAAGTATTAAAGAAACAAATTGAGTTGAAATCCAATAAGATAAAGATATTTGGTGACATTGAGATTCTCATAAGGCATGTAAGAAACAAAATACATTATCTCTCTAGTCACCTTAATGTTAGAAAAATAGGATCATAGAGAAATAAACTAAAACAAATTTGGAAATAAAACATAGAAGATGCACAATACAATAGAGACACATATATACATGATTCACCCAGTGTGGGATACGCCCACCATAGAAATTTCCATATCCTTCCTTTATTATTATCAAAAAAATGAAGGGATGCAACCTATAACAAACCCTTTGTAACTTCATCTTCTTTCTCTGACAGTCTCCTATCTCAGAATACAATATTCACAATGATCTATATTCACAATACATATCCCTCATAAAAGAGGGTTTCCTTCTAGGGAAAAAAACCCTAACATAACTTCTACCTTCATATCTGTGACCTTGTAATGAACGTTCAAGATTTACAATGAAATTACAATATACATTTACAAGGAAAATTTTCCTTCGGGGGCTTCGCCGCTGAACCCCCATAGGGAGCCCTCTTTCCCTCGGACCCCGTAGAGGGGGTAACCCCTCTCTACACTCCCCCATGGGGTGTTAAGTATTCATGGGTTATAAACACGACTAATAAAACATACCTCTGAATCAGGAAGATAATCAAGCTCCACAACCAACAATCTCCCACTTGGAGACTGATCTCAACAAATCTACTACCACTGTATATACTAGACTATGATCCTTCTTGGACCTATAAGTTTCTCATCTTCATATTCATTCTTGAAGTCCAATTGAAACTGAGAAGGAACTCAATTTCTCCCTCATTGCTCCCTTTGTTAACATGTCTGTAGGATTTTGGCTAGTGTGTATCTTTTCGAACTTTAAATGTCCATCTTCCAAGACAGATCGTATGAAATGGTACCTTAGATGTATATTATTAGTATTTGAATCGAAGAATGATTTATTTTCAATATGAATGTCACTCTCACTGTTACATTACAACCTGTTATTTTCCTGCTTCTTTCCCAATTCCTCCATAAACCTGTATACCCAAATAATTTCTTTACTAGCCTCTGTAGCAACAACATACTCTTCCTCTATTGTTGAAAGTGCAACAAAGTTTTGCAACTTAGAAATCCAACTTACTAATGTTCCACCTACAGTCAAAAAATACTCTTTGGTGCTCCTCCTGGTATCTTTATCACCTGCTATATCTGAATCAACATATCCCCATAGAACAATGTCTGAACCTCCAAAACATAATGCATGAGTAGAAGTACCTCTCAAATACTTGAGAATCCACTTTACTGCCTCCTAATGTTCTTTACCTAGATTTTTCATATACCTACTCACAACTCCCACTGCATGTGTGATATCTGGTCTTATGCAAACCATCGCATACATCAAGCTGTCAACTGCTAATGAATAAGGGATCCTAGACATCTATTTTATGTCCTCCTGTGTCTTCGGACATATTTCCTTAGTTAATTTGAAATGGCTGGCCAAAATTGTACTAATTGGTTTTTCATTATGCATTCCAAACCTCTCCAACACCTTCTCTATGTACCCACCTTGAGACAACGTCAATTTACAATTTTTCCTGTCTCTTGCTATTCTCATACCAACGATTTTCTTTGCAGCACCCAAATCCTTCATTGAAAATGAATTATCTATTTTCTTCTTATGCACATTTATATCATGGTTATTAGACCCTGCAACAAGCATGTCATCTACATACAATAGCAAGATAATATAGCTTCCATTTTCTATCTTTTTAAAATAAACACAATGAATATAATGACATCTACTATAACCCTATTGTGTCATAAACCTGTCAAACTTCAAATACCACTGCCTTGAAGCTTTCTTTAGGCCATAAAATACCTTCTTCAACCTACATACCAAATTATCCTTCCCTTTTACCTCATACCCCTATGGTTGTTACAGATAATTCTCTTCGTCCAAATCCCCATGGATAAAACTTGTTTTTACATCTAAATGTTCAAGACGAAAATCTTCTACTGCCACAAGACTTAAAATAGTCCTAATTGAAGTCATTTAAACAACATGAGAAAATATTTCATCAAAATCTATACCTTTATTTTGTGCAAACCCCTTTACAACAAGTCTAGCCTTGTACCGATTTTTTCCTCCATTTTCTTCCTTCAACTTGTAAACCCATTTATTTTGTAATTCTTGTTTTCCTGCAGGAAACTGAACCAAATCCCAAGTCTAGTTATTTATGAGGGAATCCATTTCCTCTTTCATTCCTTTCTCCCACTTCTTTTTGGTGTCTACCTGGATTGCCTCTTCATAAAATTCTGGTTCACCAGAATCAGTCAATAATAAATAATACAATGAAGAAGAGTATCGTTCAGGGGGTCTACTTAACCTGGTAGATCTTCTAACAACACTTGCAGGAGTTTGAGGTACTTATTGATCCTGTTTTTGTACATTTTGATTTTTTGGTACCTTTGGAGCTTCTTTTCCAATGATCTCATCAAGCACTATGTATTTGGGTTTTTCTTTTTCCTGTTTCTTTTCCTGCAATTGATCTTTGTACATGGCATTCTCATTGAATATGACATCTCTACTCCTAATGTTTTTTTTATTTTCATAATCCCATAACCGAGAACCAAAATCATTAACAACATATCCAATATAGGTACACTTATTGGATTTTTCCTCAAGCTTTGTTCAATTTTCTTTATCAATATGGACAAATCATTCACAACATAAAGTCTTCAAAAAAGAATAATTTACCGTTTTACTTGTCCATGCCTCCTATGGAATTCTACCATCCAAAGAGATTGAAGGTCCTCTATTTATTAAGTAAACAACAATATCTACAACATCTACCCAGAACTGTAAGGGAAAACCAACATGCAATCTCATACTCCTTGCATGCTCCATGATTGTCCTTTTCATCCTTTCTGACAAGCCATTTTCCCATGGTGTTCCTGGAACTGTATTCTCTCTATGAATCCCATTGTATGAACAATAATAATCAAACTCCTTGCTACAATATTCACCTCCATTGTATGATCTGAGACACTTCAACCTTTTTTCTATCTTATTCTCAACCAAAGTTTTCCATTTCTCAAAATTATCAAAAACATCATATTTTAGTCGAATCCAATAAACCCAAGCTTTTATTGTTGCATCAATAATAAAAGTAACATAATAACAAGAGCCAATAAGATACGATACCTCAACTAGTCCCCATACATTTGTATGCACAAGATCTAAACTTTCCCTCTTCTTTTCTTTTCTAACTCTGAGAAATCCAACTCTCACCTATTTTCACTAAACACAATTCTCACAGAAATCCAAATCAATTTGTTTAAGATATGGAAAAAAAAATATTTTCTGAAGTATCTACATCCCCTTCTCAGTCATGTGTCCAAGTCTATGATTCCATAGTTTTATATCCACTTCTCTAGAAGCTAAAGAATATAAGAGTTAGTATTACAAGTACATAAATACAATGTACCTACCTTCTCTCCTTTTTCTATCACCAATGATCCTTTGATGACCTTCCA
>JZKD02S1803128.1:13929-25507 GCA_000966675.3 Picea glauca | reverse complement strand
ATTACAACCATGGCCTTGATGTCGTAAGGTCTCTTCCAACTTTCCTTCATTCCCCACACACTTCCACTCCAAGAATTTTGAGAGAAAAGATCTGATAATATTCATAATCTATCTTGGAAAAATGGCTCATCTAGCCAAGCTAACAATCTCCAAAGGTCAATCCAATCCAAGCTCCAAAACCAAAAGATCCAAACTCCAAAGCTTAACCTTTTCCATGAGAGCTCCTCTCCTTTTATAAGTTGAAGAGGATAAGGTGAGGASGTTAGGATGATCCCACCAAATCATGAAAGTGAGTAAGATCCAAACCATTCAGATGCCACCTCACCATGGAAGTTTCTCCTTATAGAAGCATTGAGAAGATGCTCGTTTTTCCCACGTATGACCATTCTCGCACCCTACTTATAGAGAAACCTTCGAACCTCTCGCAACCCAGCTATGGTGCATCCTGCGAGAATTAGGAATTCTCTCACTCTACCTATATAGCAACCTATGAACATCATTTTTAATAGGGTTTTTACAAAGGAGAATGCAACTTCTTTTCTCAGGATAAGTTCTTCTCTCGTCTTTCTTCAGGAACTCAGGCCACTAAACCCTCTAAGGGAAACAGATAGGTTTCCATCATTAACATTCATAGGGATGATGAAAATAATGTGTAACAGAGAGCCCCTCAAAGTATGGAGTTAGAACATAGTGATAGCTGAAATACTTTGTCAACTGTGTGTAGGGAATAAGGAAGAGTAAGTCGGAAACTTGCCAACAAACAAGGAAATGCAGTACAATAATATATCATCACTAAGGTAGGAATTCCCATACTCAGAATAAAAATGACTCAGAGCATAAATGTCGACATGCAAATATCCATGTCAAGTAAGACAGGTCATGGCCACCAAACATATACTGTGGATCCATGCCAATATGACTCAAATCTGAACATAGCCACCAAAAAATACACTGTGGATCTATGTGTTAAAGACTCAAATTTGAACATAGCCATGAGCCATACAATGTGGATCTATGCAACAATACAAATTGAAAATACTCCAACGCAACCTGAATCTATTACAAAAGATCCAAGGTCTTCATCTCCACCACTCTATAGTACGAATCTAACCATCCGAATACATGTGTCGAAGTCAAACATGGTAGAAACCACTTGATTACCGGTCATTAGTGTATACCGTAAGCAAGTGCAAGGGAAATCACCATTAATGTCAATGAATCCCAAGGTACACTAGTACAATCCAACAAATGTGAATCAATGAGCTGAGGTGGAACACATGACGAAATCTCTTGATCATGGGTCGATAATGAAAAACCATTGTCGAAAGTGAGGAAACCTTCCATTGAGGCATGCAAGTTCCAAGGTACCAATTGGTTTCTAAGTATAATTCCTGGATAATGAGTTGAATTTGATAAGAAAAGACTCGTCACGGGAGGGCCTTAATATATCCCACATCAATGGCATGAAACGGGTAACAAGATTTGAAATGGATCAGAGTAAAAAGTGATTCAGGACTAACTCAGGGATGGTTGACGCAATATAAGGCTTAAGGACTACAGAAATGGCCGACGCAATAGAAGGCTTTCAAGGTTGAACTTCTCTTTGAACATATTGACGACACGACAAATGTCTTGGAGAAAATGACTCAACAACAGGGATCACAGACCAATTTCTAATCTTATAAAGGAGTATGATCAAGAGACCAATGAATTTTCCAACTTAGACACAAAGCAAGTGAAAGGGCGTCATGTTCAAAAGTGACTCTTCCACAAAATACAGGTTTAGATACATTTATTTCCCAATTTTCCCCCCACCATTTCTGGTGAGTACCTCTTTATTTTTACGCAAGATTGAGGAGGATAAAATATGCTCTTAATGTAAGCTCATTCTTCAAATGATTACCTCGGAGTATGTTTAACGAACCCTAGGAAGGAGTGGTTCGGTCCCACACAGGACTTTCAATGTTTGTTTTATGATTCCAAGGAAAGAAAACTCAGGGGCTTTTCATGTTTTGAGAGTCTGAAAAAAAATTAAAGAGAAATCTCTCAGTTCATTTTTCATAAATTAGTTTGACAAGACAGAAAAAGTGATAAACTATCGCTCACAGAACATTTTCTTCAAATAATTTTACGAGTGTGAAAAGAACAAGATCGCTTGACATTTTTTTCATGTTTAGAGAGTCTGAAAGGATCTTAAAGGGAACTCCATGGGTTTCTTTTTCATATAACCTTTATGCGGCCAAAAAAGTGATAAAGTATACTCGGTTACATTCTCATTGATTTACGAGCATGAGAAAGAACAAAGAATAAGATCGGTAACTTATTCTCATGTATTTATGAGCATGAGAAAGAACAAATACTAAGCTCGGGATTGTTTTCATTTTTACACAAGATTTAAAACAAAAAAAAACTATGCTTGGACCTGGTTTCATTTTTTACGCAAGCTTGAACCAGAGGAAACTATGCTTGAGGTAAGTGGTTTCATTTTTACACCAGCTTGATCCATAGAGATCTATGCTTGCGACTTCCCAACACATAACACAGGGATGGTTGGTACTTATCCCCCATCTTAAGAAGCTAGCAATTTAACTTCAGCATGAATTCCATAGGCCGAAGCCAAATGCCCCCAAAGCTTTGTTTCATCCAACTACAAAGGTGAATGAAATGAAGCTTCAAATACTAAATGAGGGACTTGACTCGAATAGAGAGGGGGAAAACTATTTTATTTTTTAACAAGCTTGACTCAGAAACAAGAACTATGCTCATAACCTCTGTTTCATTTTTTAATGAGGTTTCCACAGAGATGAAAAGACTATCCTCATAAGTGGTTTCATTTTTTAACGAGCTTGAAATCAGAAAACCATGCTCAAATATGGTTTCATCTTTTAACGAGCTTGAAATCAAAAAATCATGGTCATATACCTATGTTTCATTTTTTAATGAGGTTGCCTCATAGATGGAAAAACTATCCTCGGTGTATTCTTGATCATGGATTCCAGGAGGACAATGCTCCAGAAGGAAACCATGTCAAGGGACAAAACTTGGTCATGGCTTCCAAGAGGTCTTTGCTGGAAGGAAGAAACACACTCTGGAAGGACACCATGTCAAGGGTCGCGATATTAGCAAAGAGATCAGGCTCTAACAACCCTATTGGAGAGATCACCATGTCAACTACTGGATCTAAGTCATCAAAAGTTGAAGCCATGGCTAACAATGCCACATAATTGACATGTGGTGGGGGCGATACTATCTACATATAAGAATCATTCAGGGAGGCAATCCAGGTGAGGTCAACGAATGCAAGTTGATCAACAATCACAACCCGTCCATCGTGAGGGAAGTATATCACACAAAAAAGAGTATAAACAATAGCTTTCATGGCATAGAAATAATCTCACCCAAGGAGTAAAGAAAAATCCAAGGGGTCTTGGACAACCATGACATCAATAAAGATAGTTTTCCCTCCCAAAGTTACAGGAAACTGAGGAAGGGTCCCTAAAGGTTGACCGGTTCTTCTTTTAAAAGATAACAAAGTCTGCGTAATCGGGGCAAGATGAGGACAACCCAAAGCTTTCCAAGAAAAAGATGACAAAATGCTAATTGATGCACCTTCATCTATCAACGTCTGAGGAATGTATTGACCACAAAATTGCACTGTAATCTAGAGAGGAATGTGAGAGGGAATATGAGGTCCAGTTAGAACAACCCAATTAAAAAGGATGGCCTCATTACTTGGAGGGGGTTTCACGGGAGAAGGAGGAATACCCACCGGCATGGTAGATTCTGTATCAACGAGAAAAACATGGGCAATATTGGGTTTACTCTCTAGAGAGAGAGTAGGATCTACCAATGGAGAGATCAGATCGACCACTTGGGTTTAATTCTCCAAGGGGAGAATGGGGTCAAGAGGTGGAAATAGATCAACCGCTTGSGTTTCACTCTCTAACAGGAGAGTGGGATCAACCAAGGATGGGATCAAATCAACCACTTTGTTAACACTCTCTAAAGTGAGAGTGGKATTGACCGAAAATGGAATCAGATCGACCACTTTGTCAATTGGTGCAATTAAGGGCGTGACTAGATTGACGACATGACCAATCGTATTGATCRGCGACGGGTCYGGAGTGATCATTCCATCAACTACAARGGGGTTGAGAGAAAACTTATGATAAGATGGAAATTGAGGCTATGAAACAGTCATGTCTTCCAGTAATTTYGAGGATTTGTTTGTATGAGGGAAAAGGTGAGTTAGATGACTCCCTTTGCATAACATACAAGAGAAATTGACTCTACTTTTCTTCTTCCCAACGGTATCATGACTAGTTGATGGGAKGTCATTAGCATGTTGTTTAGAGGCTGACGATATGGGTTGGTTAGGGTGTGGAGACCATACTTCTATAACCTTGGATAAACCATGCCAATCCTTAAGAAGATGGCTASCCTTACAAATCCTGCAAGGGTACTTRGTTTTACGRGTTGTTTGGGTTTTCTTGACATCATCAACACTCCAATCATGATTAATAGTAATTGGTTTCTTTCCAACACGTCTGATAGTGGTTGGAATTTTAGATCTTTGTTTATCTTTCTTCTTCTTATTCTTTTGGTTTTTCTTCTTCTTATCCACTGAGTTACTAGCTTTAGAGTTTTCACTCGGTGAAGAAGATGAAATGGAAGAAGGCATTGGAAGTGGAGGAGGGGAAGAAAATCATACCGGTGAAGAAGGTGAAGGATCAACATGAGGCTAATGTCCTTGGGAGGAAGTGCTTACAACCGAAGCACTAACTGCATTCAGGATTACTTGAGTGGAAAACAACCATATCGATAATCCAATTGTGAGACCTAGAAGGCTCAAAGTAGTGATGTGAGAAGGACAAATGTTTCCATAAGAAGGAAAAACAAAAGGTTTTCTTGGAGGGGTTCCTTCATTGGTCATTTCGGGAACCAATGCCATCAAATAAAAATCCAATCTAGAGCCCACCAGGGAAAATAAACAGCACATGCTAAAAATCTAGTAAGCAAGCAAGCAAACAAAACCTTCTCACAATGAGCACACTAGTTGGTGATGAAATCCAATGTCACAGGATCTAAGTAAGAAGGGGCTGAGATAGAGTGGGTGGAAAAGTTACATTGACAACCTACTTAACAGACTTACACCCTGGTGCAAGCTCCTACACATAATCATGGGTATACCCTCCAAGGAGCCTGAGTGAGTTTGGCCAATGTCGATTCTAGGTACCGTGAATACTTTCCCCTCCATAGTCACCTCATGTAAAGAACCTAGAGAGATAGGACACTAAGATTACCAATCACTACAATGATACCTGGGGAAATAGTCGACAGTTCGATCCACGTGCAAAGGCAGGGTATCTAGCCTGAAATCAACTTGAAAGGCTTCCACTCATAATTGTGGGTATACCTTCAAGTGACCCCCATAATACGTGAAATCTGTACACCAAGACCAACAAAGAAGGGTGAGTAACTCTGCCAATCTCAATGAGACCTCGTGATTGAACCTTGTGTTAGAAGGGCTTCCTAGGACAAAATGTAATAAGTGGATTTCACCACTCCCTAATGCAAGATTCTATGTTTGTTTGCAGCTTTGGAAAGTTATCTTTCACACCTATTCCAAAGCCCTACAACTAATCTAATGTAGGTTTGCTACCAGAAAATATAAAAATATCTAATCAATTTTTATAAGCGCTTTATTTTATGGCTGTTGTTACTCAAGAGGAAAATGGCATGGACAATATGGTGTTTTGACCAACTTGAATGTTATGCAAAGAGATGAAGATGCAATCTTTTCATTTCAATGAAATCTATGCTACAAGTAGGAGAAAACATTTATCATTCCCAAATGAACAATGTCCCAAAATTGATTAAACTCATCAATATAAATATTCTCAAGAAATGAGAAAAAGAGACTGTACACCAATGCATGATTCATGGAATTTTTTTCAGAATTTAAGACCAAAAAATGCCAAGAATCATGCAATTTTTCTACTTCAAATACAATGATGCCCCCAATCTAATATAAAGCAAGAAATTAAATCTTTTTGTTTCAAAAATTTCACTAAAAGCAATAATGAACTTTCTTAAAACAAAGAAACCCAAACTAAAAGTTTTCTTTTAAAGTGAACTATTCAGAAGAAATATGATCTTTCCCTAAACAATCTTAAAGAAAACACACACTTTGTAATTGAAAGAAACTCAAAGAAAGAGACTAATCCATCAAAACCAAACAAAGAAAAGATGGCTAAAAGCAATTCGAAGAATGTCAAGTAGATTGTAAAAAGATCAATATAGGCTCTAAAATTTCAATCCAGTTAATCAAAGAAAAATTGGGCATCAAAAGATAGGAAAGCCTAATTCCAAGAAAAAATTTCAAATGGGTTCGCAGCCTAGCTATAGGGTGCAATGAGAAAATCAGTGAAGTTCGCAGGTTGGACACAGGTAGGGTGTGAACATGTCACACTAGATTACACAGTAGGGTGCAAAAATGAGAGGTTTCCATAGGCTGTAGACCAGTACAGTGCGAGACTACTTGAAATCAAAGAGAATTTGGAAAAGGACAAAAGATTCTAAGTGAACTTTCAGATCCAGAGAGTCCGGATGGATTTCCCACAAACTCGGAAACTAGAAAACAAACAATCAAAGCAAGGGAAACTAGACTAACTAGGAAACAATCTGTTTCCCTAGTGGAGTCGCCAATTTTTTTATTGGATAAATCGGTAGGTGCAGACACTAACTAATCTCCCTAGATCCACCTAGATTTAGAACAAAACACACCAAAACATGACGTTTTTCTTAAGTTTTAGATATTGAATTTACTAACTAAAGAGGGATAGGTGACATACCATTTAAATGCCATTTCCTCTCACCATTTCCATCCTAGTTCTGTTCTAAATTTCATACAATGATGAACCTACAAAAGAACACAACCAACCAAAGTGATAGTAATAGCATGAACTCAATATAAACCTATGTATGTGATCAAGGAATCATACAATAAAACATAATCTTTATAGGAAAGAATCATATTATTGTATGATATGAAATGTGAAAGAGAGATTACAACCATGGCCTTGATGTCGTAAGGTCTCTTCCAACTGTCCTTCATTCCCCACACACTTCCACTCCAATAATTATGAGAGAATATATATGATAATATTCATAATCTATCTTGACAAAATGGCTCATCTAGCCAAGCTAACAATATCCAAATCTCAATCCAATCCAAGCTCCAAAATCTAAAGATCCAAACTCGAAAGCTTAACCTTTTCCATGAGAGCTCCTCTCATTTTATAAGATGAAGAGGATAAGATGAGGAGGTTAGGATGAGCCCACCAAATCATGAAAGCGAGTAAGATCCAAACCATTCAGATGCCACCTCACCATGGAAGTTTCTCCTTCTAGAAGCATCGAGAAGATGCTCGCTTTTCCCACGTATGAGCATTCTCGCACCCTTCTTATAGAGCAACCTGGGAACCTCTTGCAACCCAGCTGTCGTGCAACCTGTGATAATTAGGCATTCTCGCACCCTGCCTATATAGAAACCTACAAACATCCTCTTTAATAGGGTTTTTACAAAGGATAATGCAACTTCTTTTCTCAGGAAAAGTTCTTCTCTCTTCTTTCTTCAGGAACTCAGGCCACTGAACCCTCTAAAGGAAACATATAGTTTTACACCATTAATAGTCATAGGGATGATGAAAATAATGTGTAACACCCTTCTTTACACTAATATTTTTGGGTTCCCAAGGTATACAATTTCAAGTGAAGCTAGATCTTCGACGAAAGGGATAGTTGATTGGTATATAGGAAAATATTACACCTATGTCATGGTATATGGCACTACAATAGCTCCTCATCTTCTTCCATAATTTGTCTCAGATTGTCTTTTGATGAGAGAAATAACCTATCAAACCATAACAACATGGGTTACTTCCTTTCTCATGAGAAATAGTAAAAAACTTTGGCCTTTATTTTTGATACACATACGAAACTAAATTATATTGAATGGACAATATTCTATAAAATATGCAGAGGCCTTACATATTTGTGTTTATTCCTAGGAAGTGAGAAAGGACATGACCAACATAACATCTCATTGAGTCATGTTAGATCTATGGGTCTTACTCATCCCGACATACATGTGCTATATTTTGAAGAAGGCGTGTTCAAAGGAGTTATGTTTTATGAAGAGATATTACAAATATTTCCTTATGATGCAGCGAGACAAGAACTACAAGCTGAGAAAGAAGAAATGAACAAGTTTAATCTAGACCAAATTCAAAGGCTTTTGCAAGAGGATCAGACTAAATTAATCACTAAAGAGAAAGAAAAGGTAAAAAAAATGAGGAATTGGAGCAAAAGAGACTTTAATTTGATGAGGATTATCATATAAAACAAGCCGAGGAAGAAGCTAAAAGTATATTTGAAGAATATGAGGCACTAAAAATAGAAAGTGAAAATATCACAGCTAAAGAAAAATCCAAAAAATTGACTTAAGAAGATTAGGCCCAAAGGAAAGAGAGTAAAAGAGGATCATCTAAATCAAAAGCTTAGATATTAGCAGGTTAAAAATTTGAATGACAGAAGAAAAAAGAATTGAGCAAGACCCAAGTCATCCCATCAACTCTGAATTTTGGTATAGTGAATATTTCACCTGAGGTATAGACCCTTGTTACTACCATCCAAGGTAATATGACATTTCTTTGCAAATTATGAGTTTTAGAGGTGTTTTCTTGGTTTTTGGAGACTATTACTACTATGAAACGACTAAGAGAATTGAAAAAAGATCGAAAAAATTAAAAGAGGAGAGTTTGCTATGCCAAAGTCATCTATAGGAAGATTTGTTGAATGGAAATCTTGGGATCACCCAGAGGAGAATGCTACAAGTAACTTGTACACTTTATGAATTTGTAGGTTTCGATGCTTCATCTGTCCTTGAGGTTATGACTTCCTTAAGTGCATCATGTACCCAAATCATTGAGATTGATATAGATTCAAAAACAACGAGGAATGACATCTCTAAAAAATTCCTAAAATCTATTCAGAAAAATGAAAAGCTACATAAGGAATAAATTGATAAGACTGTGCAACATTTAAGGGATGATATTACATCAAAATTTGAAAGAGACACCAGTGTTGCTGATAATATCATGGAAAAAGAACTCAACATAGAATTGAAAACCCAAAAGGATTAAATGAGTGTTTAATTTAATCTAAAAGCATAATTAGAATGAGACATTGATTTGAAAGACTTGGAATCTACAATGGAAACATTTTGTGAAGAAATAAAACATATCAGAAGGGAACCTACAAAGGATATATCTCATTTGCAAACTGATCTAGATGAAACCAAATGGATTGTTGAACAAATGTTTTTTATATCATATCAAGGGATTAGAACAAGCCAAGGAAAAGCTTGAAGAGATTCTGGATGAGATCTGGGAAAAGACTTTGGGTTTAGAAGTCATCAAAGTAGAGGAAAAAAACCTCAATGAAAATCTTAGATCAGAGAGGAAATAATATTTTTTCCTTATAAATTATATGCAGGTCAACCGATAGGACCAATTGGGACTTGAAGAATAATTAACTAAAATTATGGATCAGTACCAAAAGTGAAATGATTTCTTCGACAAGATTGTCGACTATCAAGGAGTATACAAAAATCCATCAGCTACATTCTCGTGTTATTATAGAAAAGAAAGGATAAAATACCAAGTATTATTTGATACCTAGAATCCTTTTTTAGAAGATATCCAGGGTGTCCAAAACACATTATCTAAATCATGAAAACGGGTATGGAATAGTTCGGATTATCTCCTTGAAGAATTCAGGATGTAGTTGATGCCCCCCATTGATGAAGCAACACCTGCCAAAATAAGAATAGATGAGGTGGAGGAGAACATGGAAAGTAGTACATTATATATTGAAAATTTAACTAAAGTAAATAAATAATACCTAGAAGAGAATATGTTCAAACCTGTTAGGGTCATCACTATGACTGATGATTTTGTTAAACACACAACACAAGAATTGAAGAAAGATATTTTCACCAAGGTTTGTGATGGATAATTGGAGATTGAAAAGATGTAGTTAGATAACTTAAAGAAGATCATGGACAATTATTCACTCTAGAAGGAATATCAGTACCAGATGCATATGTATAAAAACCCATTATGATCCCAATTTTAATAAATGCTCCACATGTCTCATATTTTATGTTTTGTAATCCTAATGAGGATATGAATGCAAATAGTCTCCCCTTGTAAAATGATTTTTACTTATGATTGAACCTTGAGAATTTAAATAGTCACTGAATAGTTATAAAAGGAATGACTATAAATGAGAAAGGGATTTTGGACTAAGATTGTATCAGGACAATACTACTAGTATATGTGAATTTGAAGAAGAGACATTTTGAAGATTTTGGTATCAATGTGTATGAATGAGAATATTGTGTTTATGTATATTTATTTATTTGAATGTATGGATTTTAGTTAAATAAACTACTTCTAGATTAATTTATATATGTCCAATCTTGTCATTATTTTCATACTAAGTGTAGTGAGAATATAATAAGTTGGTTAATCAAGTATATATATCTGACTCATTCTATTGTTAAGTTTTATATTCCTTGCTTCTATGAATTAATTATGTGCAAGTAACATTATGTTTAACTTCACGTATTTTTATCGTTTTCTCCTAATTAGGATAGGATAGAATAAATTAGGAAGGCATCTTAGAACAATAGATTATCATTTTAGTCTAGTTTATTTCTTTATAATTTTAATTCATCTGAGAACATTTTGTTATGAGATTCATATTTAGATAATTTTAATAGTGGTATCCATGCCAATATTTTGGTCGGAAATGCTAATCCAAATGAGATAAGGTCTAATTAAGACCTTCCATTGAAAATTCTTCCTTAACTACTTGAACAATTATTTTACACCCATCAACAAAAATGGTGCTAGAAGGAGGGCCATCGAACTGAATGGCTCCAAAGAAATCTCAAATGCCTACACGTTCTATCCTTCTTATTAGCACAAATCATCCTATTGATTCTCATCAACCTCACCTTGAGCACACTTTAGAACCCCCAACATATTCTATGAACATGCTTGCTCAAACTACTTCTCATTGTATTGACTTACAGTCTAAATCTATCTTCTCTTCACCACAACGTCGTATCTTGACCACTACGGAGTTGACAACATTGTCAGATAGTCTCGTGAACACACTAATAATTTTCTAAATATATTTAGGAGTAGGCATACCAACCAACTACCTATTGACTATTCATTACTGCAGGGTCATAAGAACCTTCCAAGTGAAGACCCATTC
The DNA here is from genome assembly GCA_000966675.3 of Picea glauca. Classification (NCBI taxonomy): domain Eukaryota; kingdom Viridiplantae; phylum Streptophyta; class Pinopsida; order Pinales; family Pinaceae; genus Picea; species Picea glauca. The sequence continues at coordinate 14,155 of JZKD02S1803128.1, read as the reverse complement.
ATCTCTCACTCTTTTACTTACCAATAAATCAAAAACATCAGAACCCCAAAGTACCATATACCTTAAGCTTTGAATGAATTCATCGAATCCTCAGATTTCAAGCTCGAACATTTTTTTCTCTATAGTGGTAGTGGTATTCCTCCCTCACCACCAAAATATCCACCTTTCACACTCGGAAGTGAGTCGAAAGAAAATTCTAAAGAGGAGGAAAGATATTAAAGAGAGT
>JZKD02S1803117.1:45000-74134 GCA_000966675.3 Picea glauca | reverse complement strand
CTTATTAGACCCTACATTGTGTACTGGTTTATGAGCAATTTTTTCTTCGCCCACTTAAGTTTATTTACTGATTATCAATCCATGAGAGCACTGGTTCATTTTTTTATCATCTTGATTGTCTGAATACCATGTTTGAATTGAGTTATCCCACTGATCAATCTACACAAAACACAAAAAACATTTTTACTTGAAGTTACCAAGCACCTTTGGTCTACAACCACAAAGGGTTTCTTGGAGTGATAACAGAAGGAAGATAAAGAAAGTATTAGGGAAGAAAGAAATGAGCTACTAAAAGGGGATGTTGAGAATGTGGAATCCCACAAAAGCAGAGATCGAAAATTGGCTAAAAACCAAAGAGCTGGAGTTTGCACAGAAAGATAACAAAAACCCTAGAGTAACACCCCACAAATATCTTAAGAATTACGTGTTTACTGATTTATAGAAATTCTTTTTCTATGATTTTCCACACTCATTGCAGGAGTGGATACTAAGGTTGAAGGATAACCACGCAACAAACCGGATTCAAGAACTCAATTGGACCCCGGTACAGATTGAGCAGCTACAACATGTGAACAACAAATTCACCCGTGTAGTAGATTTTTGTCTTGACAGTATTATGGCAAGCTTTATAACAGAGTTTGTAGTAGACACAATGAAGTTGTACAATGCAGAGGGGAAAGAGTTTCTATGTGGACCTCGAGGAAGGTACATTCGATCACTGTATACTTCTATTAAGATACCGATATAAAACAAAGGTGTAATGACAATGGAGTCAGACAACTAAAATTCCCTACGTGCATGGGGAAGGGGGGAAGAACTGACAGTAATAGGACAAATGGAAGGAGGAGAGGATAAGGGAAAGAAGGAGGAACCCTTGGACCCAATCATGATGGACAACGAACAAATCAAGCAAATCATGGTGACAACTGGAAAGACGTGTAGAGGAGTACCCTACCAATACAAGGTGAATACCAAGAAGAGAGTCGTAGTCACGAGGGAAGGCTTGGCGAGTGATGAGGAAGAGGTAGAGGATATGGAGAAGATTGAGGAAATCCTGTGTGCAACATATCATAGGAAGACGAGAGGTCCAAGAGTGGGAAGAGAAGGTAGAAATCCTATCCATATTAATGTCAGTGTGGAACCCATAAACCCATGTGCGACTAATACACCAAAGAGAACACCACCGTTTAGACAACCAAAGTTTAGAAGCAGTCAGACAACATGAAGTACATATACACAAGGAACAACAACTGGAGGATCTAGTTCAGGAAGCACTAGTCAAGTATCTACACCGTGTGGAGGTAGTAGTTCAACATTCAGAATGGCAGAACATGATCCCACCATCAGGTTACTAAAATTTCGAGGAGAAGAAGTAGAAGACCCCGAGAAACACTTGTTTATTTTTGCAAATATCTAGGAATAAAAAAATATCACTGATGAAGATACCAAACATGGGCAACTACAAATTACGCTAAGAGACTGTGCATTAGACTGGTACATGAGTCTCAATGCAAACAGTGCCCCTAGGACGATAAGGACACTATCAGACATCAAGAAGTTACTGACAAATGAGTTCCATAAGCCGATCTTAGAGGATCAATACATGAATGAGATGATATAAATTCGACATAAACCAACGGAATTTGTTTGGGAGATTGACCAGAGATTCAAGCGACTGAAGGGAAAATTGAAATATCTCATGATCAATATGCAACATCGACACATGTTTGTCAACTCACTGCTCCCACACTTAAAATACCCATTGCGACAACATAAGTTCCAGACACAGGTAGAGGCTCTGCAGGCAGCCCTGCAACTGGAAGAAAATCATTACTAGCAGACAAACCCATCTATCAAAGAATTGAAGGAAGATTTGAATAATTTAACGTGTTAGCTAAACCAGAATAAGAATATGGACAAACAAGAACTTGTTTGGTGTACCACATGCAGGACAGAAGGACACCACAAGAATGAATTTCCAACATTCGTGTAGTATATGGAAATAGGAATGCCAAATCCATTACCAAGAGAAGGACTATGGTGTGAAATATTTAAGAAACTGGGTCATGACCCTTATCACTGCACGATGATGCAAAAATACCAAACAATCCCAAAGAGTTCATATTGCAACTTTTGAAATTCAGTGGGCCACGATGACAAAGATTTTAGAACGATGGATATGATGAGAGAGAGGACATCATATGCATACAAAGTGCAAGCAGAAATGATGACTAGGAAAGCCACACCGTAGTTTAGTCAATTTCAATCTCCTTACAACACTGCACAATAGCAATATAATACTACGCAACAACTATATAATAACGCGCAACCACAGTACAACACAACACAACCTCAGTACAATATTGTGCAGTATAATCATGCACTTCAATATAACGCGCTTAGAGGAGATCACGAAGGCTTTAGAGGTGGAGGACAAGATAGAGGAGGTTTCAGACAAGGTATAGGACCAGTGGTATGTCACAATTGTCAACAACTAGGACATTACGCAAGAGAATTTCCGCTTCCACCAGAAACTTGTATGTATTGTCGCGCATTGGACCATGATACAGAGGAATGTCCAAAACTATTAGTAAATATCAAGGAAAAGAGGAACCATAACAACTATAATGTTCAATGGATCTCAGCCGAAGCAAGGGATGAAGGACAAAACATCAACATGGTTACTCATGGAGGAGCTAAAACAGGAAATGACGCAGTCCGACAAGAGCCATCACAAAAACAATGGGTGAAGAAGAAAAATGAACCAAGGAAGCAATTCGATGCATAGAAGCATAAGGAGGTATTTAAGGAAGCCAGAAAATAATTTCAGAAAGAAGACAGGGCGTCAACTTCAATTGTGCAACAAAATAAGGAAGCACCAGAGTACAAGATGCCTCCGCTATTTGATCATACCAACTAAATGCAACCCATGGGACAAGTAAGTAGAATCAAAGGATTTTTGCAATCGTGTGTAAAATTATTAAATGATCCAACATATATAAATATATTGCAAAACATATTAGAAAAATGTAGTATAGAGATGGAAGGCAAACTGGAACAAAAGACAATCAATCACCTACATGCCATGAGAAGAACAAGTAGGGAATTCAGAATGAATGCAAACATTGTAGATTTTAACAAGGGAGACATCATATTGGATCTAGGATATGAAGTTAATGTATTACCAAAGAAGACATGGCAATGCATGAGAGAGCCCACACTAGGATATTCACCTGTCCAATTGAAACTAGCAAACCAACACATAGTTCTACCAATCGAGAGACTGAAAGGAGTGACAATAGACTTAGATGGAGTGTGCACTAAAGCAGATTTTGAAGTCATTGAAATAGTGGATGACACAACACCTTACCCAATGTTGCTTGGTCTGGATTGGGCATTTGAAAACCAGGCCATAATCAACTTGAAGACCAGGAAAATGACATTTGAGTCTGAAGAATACAGGGCCATCACGCCATTAGATCCATCAGAAGGGGAGAGGTTTGTAGTACCTACTTTCCTAGACTTAGAAGAAATCAGCCAGTTGTATAGAACAACTGTGCATGATGAGGACTACATAAACCCAACTACAAATGAGATACTCAGTTGGCGGAGCATTACTTCATGTGTGACAGACTCAAAAACTAGTTTAGAGAACTGGCAACAAAGGCTACACAAAGTATCCATGAGAAGATGTGCACGAACAAATCGCGCAGTGAGATGGGTTGACACAGAGATTAGAGAATCACTGAGTTTCCACAGATAAAACAATTTGGAAACATTCTTGGCATAGTATGAAGACGAATTCTTATAGAACCAGAGAATGTTAGTACTTGATATATCATTCAAGGCCACACCTGCAAGATGGTGGGGCACACACAAAGAGACAATCACATATTGGTACCAATGTAAGAGGTTATTGTGCATAAGGTTTGGCGCAGAACATAAAAAAAACAAGCAATAGAAGTATGATGTACAAGGGGCACTAGCAGAACACTTGGCGGATTACAGAACACTGTGGAAAATGACACCCCTAGAGGAATGGACTCATCATTTTATACACACCTTAGAGGGCATACCAACGAACTGGTATACAGACTAGGAACTATGCAAGGGAACTACGACTTGGACGACATTGCAAGATAATTTTATAGTCACTTTCTCATTCGAACATGAGAACCCCAACATAGATGCAACTCTCAAATAGATAAGAGGAGTGATATTCATTGAGGGACCAGAAGTCAAACTCATAACAGAAGAACAACAGTGGAACAAACATACAATTAAGGAATTGTTGTCATGTTACCATGTGCAAGAGGAAGCACCAGATGAAGACAATCCACACAATATTCAGATCGAAGAAGAAGAAGGTGAAAGAGAAGTGGAGAGACCACCTATCGAATAAGAAGTTATTGTCACACCGATCAAGGTAAATAAAGTCAATATTGGGACAGTTGAGAATCCCAAAATGGCCATCATTGGAGATTACTGGGACAGACAAATAATAGAAAGCATAACAGAGTTATTGCGTGAATATGTTATCTCCCTATAAATTCTCCAGAGGTTGTTAGAAGGTAGAAAGAATTTAACAGAGGTAACCTTATCCAACCACTTCGAAACTAGGATCTAGCCTTTCCGGTTTCAGAGAGGGATCTTTATGTAAGATTTATCTTTGTTTAAGTTTAAGATTTTAGGCTAGTTAAAAGAATAGATAGTGTCTCTTGTTTTTTATAAAGATGGCTGAAATATAAATCACGCATCCATTGGGCTATGGGGTATGTATTTATAAACTCGAGATCAAAGAACAATTTTTTGAAAAGATATTCTCACAGGGCAGGATTATGAAAACTATTAGATTCTTTATGAAAAAAATGATGGGTTAGCAGAAAAAATGAGATAAACAACAAGAGTAAAGAAGCATTCAAGAATTTTTTTATTGTATTGTTAGAAGAAAAGCAGTAGAATCCTTTAGAAGTTGTAACAGAGTATATGAAATAAGTTCTACAAATTGACTCCTTCTAAATGATCAGACAAGAAAATACATGTGATCATGAAGACAAAAAAAACCATTAACAATGAGAAGAAACACATCACCAATAGTAAACATGCATGAATCCTGTGAAAAACTCTCTTTTATTACTGGTAGATCCCTTGATAAAAATTACAGCGCTTCAGCTTGCTTGGGTGTGAGATCAACCCTCAATACTTCGAATCTTGAAGTATTTATAATCAAAATTACAGCGAACCTACCATAACTGATCAGGACGTGGAAAAACTAAAATCTAGCTAACTAAATAACAAAATACAAGAATATAACAATTGCTAATGATGTGTCAAAACTTCATGCTGATTTTCTGGGACGACCATTGGTGAGTCATTCACATGACATTGGATGTTGCGCATGATGACTCAGATGATACACGTCATCTATCATTCGATTAAGTTGCATAGCTCCTCCCACCTTTGCTGACTAGGTGTGGTAATTTTGAGCATTCTCTGGTAGATCTCATCCACTTTTGTATACTTGGTAAATGTCGACTTAACAGTAAAAATATACTTGATCTCGTGCTGTATGATGAGGTCTGGTTGCAAAGTCTCTAAGAATGCCTTGCCTATAATACTTCCCTGTATTCCTAAGAACTTGGAACTGTCCTTCGCCACCATGGAAATCTTCTGCTTGTAGTCGGATAAGGTCATTAGCTTATCATTTAAAACCAACCAACCAGGAAAACCTTTCTTCTGCAAAGCATCAATTTTGTTGAAAATTTTCTGAACTTCGACGTCCATGTTCTGGAATTTCTCCTCAAGTTTCAACATCAACCCCTTTTTGGTCAAAATTCTCTTGACTTCGAGGATGGTTTCGGTCATGTCTTATATTTTCAAATCTTCTAGCTCTTCTCTGGTCTTTGAATTCAAAAATCAAATGATTTCGTTTGCTTCAGTGGGCATATCCCCCAGCTCTCTTCTTATCTTATCAATGGCCTGTATTCTCCTCAACACTAGTTCATTTTGTTCAAACATGATTTGCACCATAGGCCAAATCTCATTGATGGATCTAGAGATATCCATCCAAATATTTTCCTTAGCTTCGACAAGTGTTTTACCCGCCATTGTTTTATTTTTCATCTGTTGTAGTTCCTGTTTGAGTTTTTCCGTTGTTTCCTTTTCGACGTGGAAACTCATCTGGTAAGAATTCTTGAGCTCTTGAAGACTCTCAACCTCCCTTTTCAGTCTACTGATTTTCGTTTCCTGTAAGTTCATTTCCTCCATGGACTTTGATAGTTCTACTGTATTTTCCAGAGCTGATAGTGGAGCATCTGGTGAAATTTCTACTGTGGAGGTTGCTGCTACAGTTGCGGTACTGAGTCTGGCAAGTGGAACCACACTCAATGGGATTACTTCCATGGGTGTTGATTGTTCTTTCTCTTTTACGAGTCATTCCAGTTCTTCTTCAATTTCTTTTAATTGCATGTTCTGTTCCATGATTAGCTTGAGAATTTCATCCTTTTAACCCTCTGCCTCGACTATCTCCTTTTCCTGTGAGTCTTCTGTAGGTGGCAGTTTCAGTTGTTTTCTCAGGGATGTTATGTCCTCATTTTTCTTCTTGACCATCTCTTTTTCTGCTTTTACATTGGAGGGATCATATCCAATCTTGAGCACCAGCTCTTCCAAATATTTAATTCTATTGTCTTTTGCAAAGGATGATATCTTCTCTAGTTTCAATTGTGTCTGAACATTGTTCAGAGAAACCTGCAATTTAGTGGTAGTAGTAGAATCTTTTGCCAAGGTGTAGAATACCATTTCTCCAGTTTGTAGATGCAGATCCATCTGATCAGCTGGATGTACATCTTTGGTGTTGAATTCAAAAGTTTCTCTTTTGTAATCAGTGATAGCCTTAGGATCAGGCACTTGTGCCTGGAGAAAATCCATATGCATCCTGCCTTTCTTGGTATCAAATGTAGACAAAAGTCGATGTTGTGTCATGGATGTTTTCTTTAGAAACTGAGCATATGTGTTGCTTGTCAACATTTGATCTTCTTCTTGATCATATCATATTTCTCAAAGACACTCAATTTGGCACCTCCATGACTCTGCTGATTTACCAATAAAGTATTAATCTTCTTCTAGGATGAAAAAGTAGACATGATCTGCTGATCGCTTGAGATAAGAGGTGACTGATCACCTTTCAAAGCTGTGATGGGATGTGTTTCCTTCTCACCTTTCATTTAAGTTATATGACAGGATTTTGGTCTTTTGGTGTGCATCCAAAACTCTCCAGTTGAGACTTCAAAAACAGAAGGAGACACATCCTTTCTGGGTCTTCTATCTTTAGGTGCCTATGGTGTGTTTGTTTGAGAGATAATGATTTGAGGAGACTGGTGTTCTACCTCTTCTAGTGTACTTTCCTCCCACTCCATTTGATTTGCAAACTTCTCTATATCTAGCTTGGGTGCATGAATATACGGGATATTCTTGTTCTTCACTCTCATCTCTGTGATGATTCCCCTCGGATTGTAGTGCCACAGGAAACTTGTGTCAAACTTCATTTCCCTCAAAAGTTTATCCACCTCTTCCCCGATAGCTCGGCTATTACAGATAAAGGACCCTATTTTCCCCTTGATCCTTAGTTTTTGTCTCTCCTTCAAAGACACGAAGTGTATGTCATCAGAATTTATCATTTTTCTTATATATTCAAGGGAAAATATCCTTAGCGACAGATACTTGGGCAACTTATATGGAGCTAGCTCACACTCGTATGCTCTGATTTCTGTAAAGTTCTGGTATAGGTACCAATCTCCCATTTTAGTGAGGTCTGAGAGGTGCACAATTCTCTGGATATCCTCATTTATCCTTGGCTTGGGCCTCCCACTGAGCATGCTCACCACATGATGGTAGAACTGCTCGATGAACTATTTGAAGCTGAATTCTGTAGAGTTTCTTCTAAGCAGTGAGGTCCAAGATGTTACTGCCTGGTGTTTGCCGTCCTTGTCCATTTTCTTCATCAGGAAGGGGAACTTCTCTGTCTGAAAGAAGATGAACATGTAGGCCAGTATAGAGGAATACCGAAACATGCCCTCTATGGAGAATTTTGAGAGTTGATCATGGATATTCTATGCTAGGAAAGTGATGAAGTTGAATTGGATGGTAGCCTTTTCCTCGGCTGAGAAAATGGATAGGAAACCCAATATAGGTTCGTCTACCCAATCATCCAAAAAATAGCCAAGTAGAGAACATAGTGATGAAATTAATTGGTTTCCTCTTTCTGAGAACAGGGAAGAAGGGTATGGGGGATTTGTCTTGGGGAGCTGAGCATCTTGCGGGAGGAAAAGCTCAAAATTTTGGGCTCTTTGAGGAAAAGACGGAGTCTGATACAATGTTGTTAGAATTTCAAGGTTGAAAGCAGATGGGGAATTGGCTCTAAGTATCTGTAGCATCTGATCAATGGTGTCTGGCATGGTAGAGAAAAGAGTTTCTATGGACGAAGAAACCATGGTTCTCTAGTTAGGGAGGTAATGAGCTTGACATTTTAGAGTGAATTTGGGGAAGCGGTGGACTTGGGGAAATAGATAAAGAGGAATATTGGACTCCCAGAGCCCAATTTCATCACTTTGATATATGAATGTATCTTTAAACCATGACTGTAACTCCGCGAAGTCAAATTCACACCTTGTCTATGAGATTAAGTAATCATTGTCGGCTAATGGGATATTTTCGAGGTCGACAAGAGGAACGGATTTTCCTCGACTGTTGTTCTTTTATATTTGGATTCCATCACTATGAAAAATACCTGCAATTGAAACAAAAAACGTTAGTGGGTGATGGATATGGTCAGGTCAACGACTGGAACAAAAAAAGTGGAAAAGGATCGTCTGGTGTGTGGAGAGAGTGAATAATGTGAAAATGGCAGAAACGGGGATGGTTTTGAGTGAACGGGTATCCGTTGGGTGTGGGTGACAGGTTTGTAGGCTAACGACTAGGTAGTCTGTAATAAATGGCCAACGGGTCATTTGAAGTGTGAGATGGCAGGTGAAGGATGGATGAAGGGTGTGAAAGGGTGACGTGGGTTGTGTTGATTAGGGTGAAGGCAGATGTGAGGTGGTTTATGACGGGTGACCAGGGGGAGAGAACTGATAGAGTTATGAGACAGGACCCATAGGGGGAGGTAGTGGAGTGTGATGTCACCAGGCGGTGACGGTATGTCAGAAGGATGGTAAATGGTAAGTGGTTTTGGGGTGGAGAGGCTCTGATGCAATCAATGTGTGCCACATTATGGTGGGGACCGCTTGGAAAAACCACTTCATTTTGGACCCCCCCCCACCTTTAAAGGACGAATGGTCGAACGTGTCTAGAATCCTTTTATCAGCCATTCATCTGCGCATTGCTTGCTAAACCATTAATCTAAGTGCTCCTGTTAACCAACATTTCAGACCCCCCCCGCCCCTCCGTTAAAATAAGAATGGACAGGGGGGTCTGGAATTACATCTTGGTCGTAGATTTGGGTGCTAGTGTTTCAGCCATGGATTCTTTCTCAAACTTTAATCTGTCAGCGCGAAGTCGCATAAGCAGCGGGAACTAAGGTTTAATGCTTTTTGTGGGTTTTTTCCCCTGCTTTCTTTGTTTCTTGACACCATGGGGTTGGATAAACACACTTTGAAACATTAGGACATGAACCTGGCTCAACCATCATGCATGTTTTACTGAATCTAAATCAACTAACCTATCTTCTCGCCTACTCATCTACAACATTTAGCCCAGATTAAACTGTTGGACTAAGAAAATACTCTACCCTAGGCTTAGTTGACCAAGATTAGGTGGTTTATTCAAATTTATTCACTAGATAACCTATCAACTTGACTAAGATTAAACAATTTAGTCAAGATTATTCACTATTCCTATCAACATCAATTTAAAAGGACTTGACCATGATTGAATATTATGGACCAAGTCATTGTTAGTGCATGGGGCTTTTATTTTTCTTTTATGCCTTCTTTTATTCTTTTCTCATTTATTCTTTTCTTTTCTTTTTCTTCAAATCAATTTGCAGAATGAAATAATGTTTGCATCCTTCATTACAATAAAGGAATGAATTTCTAGTCATCAGTTGATTCTATAAATTATAGGGTTATAACATAATACACCGACTTGTTTCCTACAACATTTACAGAGATGAAGGGTATAGTCGGAGAGCTAGGAGAAATGAAGATACCACTCAGACCTGAAGCAAGATCGATCAGACAACGACCATATAGAATGAACCCAATATATAAGAAGAAATTCAAATTTGATATCGACAGGATGCTCGAAGCCAGAATCATAGAACTAGTCGAAGAATCAAAATGGATAAGCCCGATGGTAGTATAGGAAGAAAAACAAGGAGGAATAAGGATATGTGTTGACTTTAGGAAGTTGAACGATGCATACATACATGACCCATTCCCTACACCTTTCATGGATGAAGTTTTAGAGAACGTGGGAGGACATGAAGCTTACTCATTTACTGATGGATTCTCAGGCTACCATCAGATCAAGATCACATAGGAAGACAGATACAAGACCATGTTTGCGACAAAATGGGGATCTTAACAGTACACAATCATGTTGTTTGGATTGAAGAATGCACCAACAATATTCTCCAGAGTATTCATCGTCGCATTTAAATAATTCATCCATTAGTTCCTAGAAGTATACCCGGATGATTGGATAGTTTACAGTTTGTTGAAATACCATGTAGAAGTCTTACAACTAATGTTAGAAAGATGTAAACAATGCCAGATATCACTGAACATAAAGAAATGCATATTCAGAACACTGTTTGGGATACTATTGGGCCATATCGTATGCAAACAAGGTTTATTAGTAGATCTTGCAAAGATTGCAGTAATTGTTAACTTACCACCGCCAAAAATAGTCCATCAGCTCATAGTGACGTTGGGACACACATGATACTGCAGGAAATTTATCAAAGGTTATACACAGAATACTGCACCAATGGAAAATTTGTTAAGAAAGGATACAAAGTTTCAATGGAACGACGAGTGTCAACATGGTCTGGATACCTTGAAGGAAAATATGGTCACCGCACCAATATTGGTATTTATAGACTGGGAAAGACATTCCATGTGGATGTAGATGCATCAGCCATAACACTTAGAGCTATCTTGGTGTAGTGAGGAGTGGGAGATTTTGATCACTCGATAGCATTTGAAAGTAGGAAACTATCATAATTGGAGAAGAACTACAACACTACAGAGAGGGAAGGCCTAGATATGGTCTACGCACTGCAAAAGTTCAGACATATTGAGGAAACACTTTAAGATGTTCATAGATCACTCAGCCTGAAATACCTAGTCAAAAAGCCAGTGTTGGGGGGGAGAATATGTCGATGGTTACTTCTATTTTAATAATTTGACCTTGAAGTAATATTCAATCCAGGAAAATTGAATGCAGGACCTGACCACCTATCAAGAGTCACAAATGGAGAAGAACCAACAAACTTAGAAGACAACTTCCTAAATACACAATTATTCTCATTTCAGATCGTTGATGAACACTTCACATATATCATTTAGTATTTGAGCATAGGTACTATGCCACAAGAATATAACACCCACAAAATAAAAACATGGTAGTCCACGTTGCCGACTATCAACTAATTGCAGGACACTTATACAAAATGGGTGCAGATAGCATCTTGCGAAGGTACGTTATAGAGCACAAAATACCAAGATTCTTAACAGAAGCCCATGAGGGAATAGTAGGAGAGAATTATGCAGGCAAAGCTACCACATAGAAGGTATTGTGCACCAGACTATGGTGGTCGACGATTCACAGATACTCGAAGGAGTACAGTCAAAGATGTGATCTATGTCAAAGGGTAGGTAAACCCAATAGAAGGGACGATATGTCATTACGATCACAAGTAACATTGAAGGCATTCGATATGTGGGATATAGACTTTGTGGTACCAATCAACCCACTAACAAGAAGAACAGGAGCTAGGTACATTATCACCGCAATAGAGTACCTAACAAGATGGGCAGAAGCCGCACCAATGAAGGATTGGAGTGCAAAGAAAACAACACAGTTTCTATTCGAACAGGTAATCACTCGATTTGTGTGCCCAAGAATTTTGATGAGCGATCAGGGCACACACTTCATAAACAACACTATCAGTGCTATGAATGAAGATTTTGAAGTCCATCATAAGAAGAGCACACCATATCACCCATAGACAAATGGCACAGTGGAATCATTTAACAAAATCTTGGAGAATGCACTGACAAAGATATGTAATGTTAAAAAGGATGACTGGGACCTCAAAGTACCAGAATTATTATGGGCCTACAGGACTATGTGCAAAAATTTTAGAGGGCACATGTCGTTTAAACTGGTCTATGGCCAAGAAGTAGTGGTGCCATTAGAATCTTTAGTACCAAGCTTGCACATAGCATCCATCACACACATGACTGCACGAGGCATAGTTCAGGAGAGACTAAACTAGTTAATGACCATGGAGTAAGATCGGATATTAGCAGGGTTCCACCAACAAGTTCAGGAAGAAAGGGACAAAGCTTGGCATGATAGACACATCAAGAAGAAAACATCCAAGGAAGGAGATCTAGTATTAATGTATGACAAAAAATATTTTCATCACCCAAGAAAGCTCAGAATGCACTGTCTAGGACCGTACGAAGTAAAATCTATCACAGAAGAAGGATTTGTATAGTTGAGAGACTTATCAGGTGCAGAAATTAGAGGGATGGTCAATGGGATCTGACTGAAGTTGTATAAGGACAGTCAACCACCCATCGCGTAGTAAAAAAAAAAAAACAAAGAATCTTAAACAATACCAACAAAGGAAAAGTACGTCGAAATCCAAAAGATCATGCACACATACGAATACAAACTTGGCGAGGAGAAGGACAATGATCACGTACAAAGGAAAACAAGTGGGAAATAGAAAGATGACAAAAGCAGTACGAAAGGACGGAGTCAAGCAGAAAGGACCGATGGGATGCCAAATTAATCACGCCTACTGGAGTCGAAAATGCAGAGTAATGGAAATTGCGAAATAACCAAAGGTGCATTGAACCCAAAATTAAGGAAGTGTCCTCAACAAGCTTTAGGGGATGCCCATACAACACACATATGCAGGAGCAAAGACTCTATTTGAAAAAAGAGAACAAAAATAGAGTGATAGAGGCTAAGGAGCACACAACCGAGTTCACATAGGTCACTTAGACCATCCAAACTCGAGAAACGTTCGACAATCACTTCTATGGCACCAAAAAAGCAAGAAGAAGCAAGCCAAAGTGCCAGACCAACCAGATTTCAAACCAGGTCATGGGTACAGTTGCAAGAAAGTGAACAACAACCACCGAATATCGTCAATGTCAATGAAATCCCATCTCCAGACACAACAACGGTGAACCCTACACCTATAGTGGAAGAAATCCACCAACCATCACCAGAGGGAAAGAATATAGATAGACTGATAGAGGTATAGGAGTAGCAGAACCAGGATGCATAAGCCCTGAAGGAGGCACAACAAGAGAACACCGAAGCAACTCCGAAATTCAATGGAACAACGACAAATAAGGAAGCAAAAATCGAGCCTGACGAATCTCAAAACACCGTGCCAAATCACCCATTGGAAGGAATAGTAGAGGAGTTCACAGGTTGTCCAGAAGGGTACTCCAAAGCACAAACAATAGCTGCTAGAACCTTGAGCCAACCACCGCTAAATAAATACAACCAGCAAGTACCCAGGTCACCTTGTAAGAAACCTGTCGCAACAATCATTATACCACGCATACCAGATGGGGTACGAGTGGAATCAGGATTGTTAGGGAAGATTGACAAGTTAAAATACTCAGACCACGACGTAGAAGACACAGACAAATTTTTGGATCTTTTCAAGAGAGTATACTTAGAAACAATGGGCACAAATACAGTTGGGGAACTGATTGATCAGCCACTCCGATGGGAAACAGGGTTGGAGAATACAAGAATTTTAGCTCTGTTGGACCTACCACATTTTGGAAGAGGTTAGTACGAAAGAAGTTGCGTTAAACAATTGTTAGCAGTAACACATGGTGGGGACATATGGCTGGACAAGCTTGTCTCAATAGATGTAGAGCTTATTGCAAACATAATAGGGTTGCCATCCTGGGGCATGGATCCCGTGTAGTTTCTTGACGATAAATCCAGGGAGAAAGACCTGGTAGAAGAGATGAAGAAGAGGTATGGTACCGACAGGGGGACACGAGGGATCATTATCAAGAGGATCAATGATGTCACAACACAAATGGGTGAAAAAATCTTATCCTGCAAGATGCTAATAAAATTTCGTAGGGAGGAAGTTCTAGCTGGGGTTGTCATAGTTGTAGCTCAGTGTGCCATAGTGAGATGGGAACCCTATCTCTTGAACTTATTCCTTGATGACTGGAAGGATGCGCAGGATCTAGGTACAGAGTTTCACTATTCATGGCTAATCATGTTAATATCCTTTATGGGATGGAGTGAACCAAGATATGTAACTTTTTGTACTAGACCCAAGTTGAATCAGAGAGTGAGATACTTATTGCTGAAATCCACGTTGGATGATAGGAACAAAAGGATGAACTACTCCATATTTGAAGGATACCTATGTGACCTGCAGGAAGCCATCAATAACATGTGTAGAATAACACTAGAAATTGTTGCGCGATATAGGGACATCGCCAACTTCAAGGCCACATGACATACAATTTGGATATAGGCGTGGAAGGATCCCGATAAACAATGGCTACATATGTGATACTGTATCATAGAGGGAGACATCGACATGGTGATCAAAGAATGGGAGGATGAATGGAGGATTCCAGTGCTCTCGCAAGAATTGCTGGAAAGTACAACGGAAGAAGAGGTAAGGCAGGGAGAAACACAGCCTCAAGAAGTCCCAGTGCCCAAGAAAGGGAGGATGGGCCAAACAAGAACAAAGAAAACAAACGAAGGCACAATGAAGACGAGGACCTATAAGGGGAAGAAGGATAATACATACCAACCAAAGAGCAACAAAAATAGACCCAGGACGCATAAGGGACTACACCAAGTCCCAACCTATAGGAACCAGGTGGGAATAAGAGGATAGACACACAAATAGGAGGAGTGCACAAGAATATGAAGGCACAAATAACACCTCTAGATTATATGATCACAGAGGATGATGGATAAATGATAGCCCGAATGGTCTGGGATTATATAGTTGAGTACTTTGACAATGTTGTGCACAACAGGGACAGGATTCAGGAGGAGCTGGTATACATGTGACAACTCCTCAAACGAATGGAGGAAGTACACATCGCAGGAAACAACATGGGAATAGAGTCAGCAACACTGCAGAAAAAGGAAAGAGTGGAAGAATAATAACGAGATCCAGTCGATGCAATACTGTATCTGAACACAACATTCCACATCACACCCAGTATGTTGCGCATTGACAATATCGTGGGAAGACACCCCTAAAAGACTTAGCTCAAATCCAACTGGTGTTGACATGAATGCCATCCAGGGAACTACACAAGTTGTAGGTTAGCGTAAACCATGAGGTACAGTCTCATGCATGCAAAGACTTAGTCAAATTGTAGCAGACAACAAAGAAGCGGGATGCGCTGGAAATAGTCTATGAGCAGGCTAAGTTCAAGACCTAAGAGGAAAAAGAGCACAAAAAAGGATTGGAGCAGAAAGTGGCAGGAATTTATGAGAAGATTCCAAAGGCCACGCAGAGGGATGAAATCATAGGAGCAGAATAGATTGATAAGATTACGTAGGCAATTGATAAATACTAGAAGGAGATCAAGAATCTCCAAGAACAACTCACACCCACTACTCCACTAGCAGTGAAGGAGCAAAGGAAGAAGGAAGCAGTAAGGCAAGTGCAGGAGATAGAACAACAGGTCAGCACAACAACCGACTTGTTTGATAAAGAAGCACAGCTTTGGAAAAAGTTAGAGGAGGATCAACAGGTCCAAAGGTGGGACAAGGAAGAAGAAAGTATCAATGCATCGATCCAAGACCTCAAGCAGAGGCAGAAGACAATGGCCATCACAAAACGTGTCAAAGAGGTGCAGGAGATGAAGAAATTGCAGGCAGAACTCACCACTGCATAAACACAGAAACAAGAGAAATAGGCTCAAATGGAACCACTGCAAGAGAAGGTAGCAGAAGTCCTAGCACAGATAGAGGAAGCCAATACACATATAGCACAGAACCAGAAAGAGTGTGCAAAACTGGTCAGTGACAAAATTGCAACCTAGATAGTGGACACACTCAAGGAGAAAACTGTGCAGGTGTAGACCCAGACAACAAAGCTCAAAGAAATTTTCTAGGTGATCACCAAGGAGATCGAGGAAGCACAAAAAGGTTAGGTGGCTCAGGCCGAGCTACATGTCAATTTTGGGGGCCTTTTGGAGGTAGGCTAAAGAAGAAAAGAGAGGCAATTTTGGGAAAGAAAGCATGCACGAGGAAAGTGACAACTGAAAGGTATAACAACATGCGCACATGCAGGGAAGACCTAACGACGTTAGTGTTAGGGTTTTGGTAATGTGTTGTAAACGGATAAAGATCCATAAATTTATAAATATAGATACTTAGGTATCATAAGGGGTTGGTTGATTATTATTAGAGAGTGGGTTCGATTTTTATTAGAGATACTAGTGTCATTACAGAGGGAAGTATTTTAGTGAGCGTTTAGGTAATAGTTTGTTGTATTACCTAATTTTGTAAGTTGTTGAGCTAGAGAAGATGAAGGAGGGTATATCTTGAGGGTTAGATTGCAGGTTGAGGATCCTGGTGCGATCTAGTCCACCTCATATAGATCTTACCCAACGAGGAGAATTGTAAGTACACGACACTATTGCGATAGAATGACTATAATAAAATATTTGAGAGCCAAATCTTTGTGAACGTAGCCTAGGAGGGGGTGAAACATGGTAACATATGTGTTATGTGATGAATGCATGCATATCTTTGTTTTCTTCAGTAGTTATTTTTATGCTTATTGAATGAGTTGCTGTATTTCATGCTTATTCACAAATATCAGTACATTGTGGTTACAAGTGATAATAGCGGTTCAATATACAGTTCTCATATCTCGCAATGTAAACACATGAGTATTACAACCACCCATTAAAGGTATCTTGGGAGAGATGGCGAAGGGTACTCTGTGCGCTACGTTGCTTTTTGGTTTACCAGGAGGGCCGATAGTTTTAGAGGCTTTGTTGGAAACCCGAACAGACATGAACCCTGGGTCAATACAAATTCAGACAGAATAGATTAGTAAACCAACACATTGACCTAAAAGAGACACTGATCCCTCTGATATTTTTAGGCACCGACCTACTAGAGACATCGATCCCCTCTATTTTTTCAAGATCACTCGCTCCTTTTTCTTACACCAAATCTGCAATGTTCTTTCTACTGCTACTTTCACTAGATCATTCAATACTCCCTTTTTTTCCTCCAAATATGCAATGTTCTCGCTACTTCTAATTTCACCAGTTCTGATCCATGCTTGCTACTTCTGCTTTCACTAGATCTTGTTACTTCTTCTTCTAATTTTTCCTCAGATATGCCTTTACAAGTTTTTCTTGCTAGAATGCTAGATCTATTTTCTAGAACACCAGGTCTGATATTCACTAATATTTAGTCATCCCTCCTTGAATGATATTCAATCGTCACTCCTCAAATGGTATTCATAATCATATTAAATTTTCACCCACAAACACATTTTTCTCATAACCCTCTTCTCCATTTATACTTTGCCATAAGATTTACATGAAAATTCATGTTCAATTGAAAAATCAGAACTTTTATTAAATAAGAATTAATTTTCCCCCTTTTTAACTTTTAATTCACTTTTTAATATACTAAGGTTAAAATACCACCATGGGTTTTAAATCTATATGAAAATACCATGTGAATTTCACTTTTACCTTTTTTAATCCATTTTCATGTTTACTTCACTTTTACATAAACTCCACTTTCACTTTTACCTTTTTTTTTAATCCACTTTAATGTTTACTCCACTTTTACGTAAACTCCACTTCCACTTAACTTTTCCACTTTTGTATTTACTAAAGTCACATTTCTATTGGAATAATTACTTACCTTTGACATAAATAACAATAATTAATTCAACAATCTCCCCCTTTGTCATTGATGGAAACCATGTACTCAAAAACATGTAATCCTCCAAAATTAGAAAGAATTATCCCTTGTATGCAACTCTCCATATCTATAATTCTCCCCCCTTTGTCTGCAACTCTCCCACTTTCTGTAATTCTTCCCCTTTGAAATCAATGGAAAAGGTATGCTCCCCTTGATACATGCTTCTTTGTTGACAAGATGAAAAGGATATCACTCCTAGCTTTTGTCTAAGATATTCAGATGTTTCTTTGGAAAGAGGTTTGGTAAAAGTATATGCAAATTTTTCCTTGGTAGCAATGTATTCTAGCTTGACACTTAGTTCGGCTATCTTTTCTTCTAAGGAAGTGGTAATTGATGGGAATATGCTTCATATTGTTCTGCATAGTTACTTTTGTTCTGTTGCTCCCCCTTAGACTGTGCTTTCTCTTGTAGTTTTCTGAAATAGATACCCTTGTGAATGTACTATATTTTCTTGCTGTAATTGCCGAGTCTTCTTTCTTTTACCATCACTCTTCTGAATTGATCCTTTTTCTACTTATTAAAAAGATGCCAAAGACTTTCTAGATGTTTCACTATCACAATACTATTAGCTATTCACAAATGATAGGATTGGATTCCTTCAACATTTGCTCACAATCTATTACTAAAAAATGAATGGTATGTTGTTGTTCAAAAAAAATGTCTATCTACAACTTATTACATCTCCATGTGCTTTGAATCATCAAGCTTCCATGTCCCTTCATAGCTTCTATGGGATCTTCCACTGTCACAGGTATGTTGTTGGTTTGGTAGTGCTTGAATGTCATCAAACCACCATCCGACTTTCCTTCAAAAACACTTTCCTGAACATGGTCAATGTTGGTCACATTGTATAGAATATCTATGTGGAATTTTATTTTAATTTTCATAGTAGATACCGCAAACCATGCCAACTCCCAAATTTCCTTGTACAAATTTTTGTACACCACTCACAAAGAATTATGAGGTTTCCTTGTACAAATGTGTAGAGAGGTTGTCAAATTTCATTCCCAGTTGTCAAAAATCCTTCAAGGTATGAAGAAGGAATGTCCAGAATACTGAAATAAAATTATATGAATGTTGTACAGAATACAACGTCCTCCAGTTGCAATTTTTCTCTCATCAACATTGTTGTCCCTTGACCAAGTTTTGAGGAAACATTGGTCGTGTTTGACCATTTTTGGGACTTCGATAGGCTGGTCGAAGATGGAGCACCCAGGCAGAGCTGAGATTGTGGGATATCACCTATTTTACAGGATTTTTGGGCTTTTAGGGTTTATGTAACAGGTATGGGATGTCGTCCCATGGGTTTACCCATGTTTCGGCCTTTTCGTAATGTATAAATATGTAGATAGGACTTAGAGTGAAGGATGTCCATGTTGGCTTCATGCAAGAATATGTAAAATTTCTAGCTAAGTGTTGTATTGAGTTGTTTTGGCTTAGTGCAAGTGATTGTAAGAGGCTTTGTGCACATAATGTGTAAGGCTTTGTGCTAATAAGGAGTTGGCTCTGTGCCTTGACCTGATTTTAGGAAGGAGGATCTGGCGGGCTGCGCACAGATCTCCTGTCCTCTACGGAGTTGCGCTCTGTGGCTTTGTGCACAAGAGTTAAAGAATGTAGAAAGATTGAAGATCAATAAAGAGGAGAAGAAGAAGCTGGTGGATGTAGCCCCAAACTGGGGTGAACCATGTATATCCTATGTTCTGATGTGCTTTGTGCAATGTTGTTCATGTTTTTTATGTGTTTATCTTCTTAGCGCACTGATCTTGATGTATGATAGATAGATCTGTGGATGCTTAGTGCTTTATGATATTTGACTGTTAGATATGAGTAAATGTTATGTGCTAGGTGATTTAAAGTACTTGATCTTGGTTTCTACTGCTGATCTGTAATTAAGGTTTAATCTATGATGTGAACGAGACTTATTAACTAATGCATATTGATTGGCTAAGTGATCTGTTAAGTATTGTAATCACAGATCTCTGTCCCAACCTCGTTGTAGACACCTAAGTCCTGCAACCCCCCTGCCTCTACCTCGGGTGAGACTTCATCTTCTTTGTAGGTGTTGCCAAAAGGGTCAGTAGTTAGGGTTTTGTTGGTGCATTGTTGAAGCATTGAACCCTGGGTCTGGCCCTGTGCCAACAAATGGTTTTGTTGCTGAGACTGAAACTGTGATTGTTGGGAACTGAAGAAAACAAAAATATCTGTACGTAGATCTATTGCTGTAGTGCTCAGTATTCTACTCATCTTGCGAAGCTCTATGCTAAGAAAGGAACTAGATCTGAAGAAAAGAGGTAAGATCTTAAAGCTTTGTTCTTTGGTAAATGTAAAATAAGTGGAATTTTTTTCTTTGAAAATATGAATCTAGGTATGTTTGATATATTTTTTCCTAGTCTAAAAACCAGGGCACAACCAGAAGAAAGATTTGATATAAATAAATTTGATAGAGATAGTGAAATATATGTTATTCCTATGCATAGAAAATGTTTTTGGACTAAGAAGTGGATGCAGGAACCTAGAAAGAATATTTGTAGATTGAAGGTCCAACACTATGATCCCAGTGCCCAGTACAGGAAAGGTTGGGGATGATTTAAAATAAAGAGAGGATTGACACTGTGTTATAATTGCAGAAGATCAGGACATCTTGATAAGGAATTCCCTAGTGTAGGTCCTATTTGTCATTGTTGTAAAGTTATTGGTCATGAGGTTGAGGATTGTCCAAGGATGATTTCCAAAGTTGAAAAGATGAACATGAGACAAGAAAACTATGAAAAAGGTCAAGGGACTATGGATATGTTAGAGAACCAGAAAGAATCAAAGACTATGTTAATACAGTTAAATAAGTAATGAATGATCACATAGACATCAATTTACCATAGATCCTGAAAAATAAGCAGCACATAGAAACAAGAATAGGAGACTTCAACATAGACTATGTATTGGATCAAGAAACACATGTGAACATTATGCCAGAAATCACTTTGGAAATTTTGGAAAAGCCTACTATGGTACCTTCATTGGGAAGGATAGGCTTGTTTAAAGGAAAGATGATAACCCTATGTGGAAGAGTTACTCTTGTACCTATGATTTCTCATGAAACATCGACCGAAAAAGAATTTGAAGTCATTAAGTTTGTTGAGAACATCGACCCCTTTTCACTTTTGTTAGGAAAGACCTAGATTGAGAAAGATCAGATCCGAAGGAAAGCAGAGGAGGAAACTACAAAACATAAAAAGTAAGAATTAAGGGACTTCATAGCTAGAAAAATTGAGAGACTAATACAAGAACAAGAGGATATGTTGAAGCAATAAAGGACCAGAGAATTAGTTGTCGAAGTTGAAAGAACACAAGAAGGCTTAGAGAACATGTCCATGAAAGAAAGAAGAATACCTACCTAGGAGTTAATAAGAGAAGAGGTATTACCATTGAACCCTTTGAAACACCCTTAGCAGTGCAAAGCTACTATGCTAAGATAACATAAGAATAAGAATGGAAAGATGAGCCCAGAGACTCAGATCACAAGAAGGAAGGTGAGAAATCTCAGTAAGAAGAAAGAAAAGTTAGAAAACTGTAGGAAGTTCCAGTAAAGACCTCACAGGAGGCAGACTTGAAGAACTTGAACCTCGCCGAAATAACAGAACAACGCAGAATGGGACTTCACCACGATGAAGCTATATGACCATTGGAGGCGTCCCGACCGTTACAATGATGCTCCAGAATGGTTAGAAACACAATTATTGTTGGAAAGACCATTGTTGGACCGTTGGGACCGCACCACAATGGACTAATCTGTATTGATTGAGGCATTCCTACCCGTTGGAGGAATCTGTTGCGACATTGCTTATTTAACCCATCGGATGTTATGTTGGGACCAATTTTTGCAAACCAAGATATCCGAGCTAATAGAGAATTGATTTCATATCGCGTTGTGTTTTCCAGACCTTGTCATCTGTTTTATTACCCTGCTTGTCCATTCTCCTACCCGAATTATTTAATTACAAGTGTGAATGCCGGGCGAACACATCGCGCTAGAAAAATATGTAGAAGAGATTATAATAGACCTCATGGCTGAGAGAATCATGTCTGTAGGGATACAAGCATCATTAACAAGAGGATTTCATGCATCCCCTTCTACTGCACGTCATTCTAGTAGAACCATGACTGAGAAATGAAGCAAACACCGCGAAAATTTGGTGAACACGAAGCAGATCCCGTCGATCTTGTCGGACTACATACCACCTTTGATTGGCATAGTGAACCACGATAGTGTCCCACATGATTTCAAGTACATGATGATCACTACGTACCTCCCGAAGGGGATACGTGTAGTTGGACCCCAGTTAGAAATGATCCTAGCTCTCAAGATCAACGACTTCAACCTCGGAGACCAGAAGAACTATGCGATGCCTGCGCTGCATAGGTACCTGATGAAGATGACTAGGAAGAAGCCCAAGATAGTTCTCCATCCAAGGATTAAGGATCTTGCACAATCAATGATCTTGAACGTGATGAATATCCACCACTTCGATCAACATCAGGAGGTAAACACTTGCATTAAACTATTCCTGTAGTGTTATAATGGAGGTTATATTTGGTTATATAGGTGCATCACTGTGGATCTGATGCTAATCCACTTGATCACGGGACTAAGCATGCAAGGACCAGACCCTCAATAATTCTACCCAACGAAGACGTAAGATCGCTCTCTGGCACAACACACCAAGGAGGACCATGGTGATGTAGAGAAGGGTAAGCGAGGATACAAGGTATCCTCCATCCAAGATTACATAGTGTGCCTCGCTTACCAACTGATAGCTGGCAAGCTCACCATAAAGAACCGACCGACACAAGTCACAGGGTTCGTAGTTGATCTTGCAGGGAAGTGCGTAGAAGAAATGCAGATGAACTAGGTGAGCTACCTCGTCAATGAGATGGAAAAGGACTACCACGAAGCGCAAGATCAAGGCTATGAATTCCATTTCATTTGGTTATTGGTACTAATTGCATTTGTTTCTTGGAATATGATGGAAGGAGCAACATTTCCTAAATTTGAGCCATCAGAGCCATTGGACGCAAGGTTCTCCACCTTTTGGTACACGAATGATATGGTGAAGTAGTGGAAGTCGGATGTTGTCTTCCACACTTACTACCTACAACTAAAGCGCTCCATTGAATCATTCCCTCGAATGACACCGAATAAACTCCATCAGTACAGACCATTCACGAATTTTCGTACAGACCAAAATTTCATCTATATCATGGTGCGTAAGGATGAACGTAAGGAGGAGTTGCAGTCCTCCTATAATTTGAATGAGGAAGACATGGAAGAAATCAATAAGGAATGGCCAGAATAATTCCTTGTACCAATGGAAGATGCAGAACTTTCATACCCCGACATCATCGAAAGTCCATTAGTGACCCGGGTTGAATATGATGGGCAAAATAGCGCGAAGCAAAAGAGCAAAAAAGAGGAAGTCCGGGAGATAGAGACTGACAACGCTTCAGAGGAAACTGCACCTGACTCACTTGCAGGAGGAGGAGGAGATGAAGTAAATAGAGAAGAAGGAGGGGAAGAAGGAGACAATCAATATAAAGGATAAGCTACACCACCAAAGGATCCCCTCACCACAACAAAAACATCGTAGAAGAGAAAGGTTTCTTCAGAGAAACCTTCGACAAGAAAGAAGGCCCATGCCAGTAAGCCCTAGTCGAAGAATGTAGTCACAGTGGATGATGTTGATCTCATCATCACAACCATAGAATATGATTCAAAGTATATCCTCCAGAGACATGAAGCGAAGCAAGAAACACTGTAGGACAGAATAGAGAAGAATCTCAAGGACATACAACAAGCTATCTATTCAAGCCACACGGTACCTACTGTGCCTCCTTCAGTGGAAAGTGTAGAATTGGGGGATGATCCCACCCAATTCTGAAGGTTAGCATATGTAACCGAGGCACGATTCTTCCGAGCCTAGGAAGAAAAGGAACAGGCTACAGAAGCCCTGAAGTAAGAGAAGGAGGAGGCCTTAGAACAACTTCGAGTTGTGTAGAAAGAGAAAGATGAACTTAGGGCGATGTTTAAGGAGGACAAAGAGAAAATCTAGAAAAAGAAAGACCGACTGCTCACAAAGCAGATTGGGGTTAAAGAGGCAGTGACTAGAGCACTTCACTCTGTGTCGGCTTGGCACAGAAGGAAGAAGAGTTAGTCGAGGGCTAAGTGAGTAAGCTTGCTGAGGCAATTCAACATCTCCAAGAAAGAGTAACATAGTTATAACTTCAAGAATTGTCGAGCACTCCGCAAGAAGTGCATGATCAGAGGGAAGAAATCACCAAGAGTGTAGTAGAAAGGATCAGGGAACTCACCTTAGAGTGTAAGAAACTAAGTGATCGAAGTGCGTAGACCTATGAGTGCCTTGCAAAAGATCCGGAGATGAGGAAACTGGAGGCACAACTCCATGAGGCGAAGCAATAGGAATCCACCATACAAGCACAGATGAAGCTACTTACTATCATTGAGAAGATGAAAAGATCGCAGGAGCAACGTGTAGTCCAGTAGTAGGTTACTGTTATCCAGAGCAAAGTTATAGAAGTGACACAGAGACTCCAGTCGGTGCAGGACAAATCCTGCATGCTTTTTGAAGAAGTTGAAGGACACGACTTGCATCTAGACCAACTAGTTGCGATAGTGGAACAACACTTGGAAGGGCCTGTCACCGAGAAAGTGATTCAAGAATTCACCAGGCAGGAGGCTCTAATGAAGCAGCAAGTCGATGAATCTCGAGATAAGCTCGAGGCCTTCAAAGCAACCCTACCCAGATCTGAGTGACTCGGGATGAGTTACAGGTGAGAGTTGGGGGCCTGTCGGCCCTTGACCAAGTTTTGAGGAAACATTGGTCGTGTTTGACCATTTTTTGGATTTCGACAGGCTGGTCAAAGATGGAGCGCCCAGGCAGAGCTGAGATCGTGCGATCTCACCTATTTTGTGGAATTTTGGGGCTTTTAGAGTTTATGTAACGGGTATGGGATGTCGTACCATGGGTTTACCCATGTTTAGGCCTTTTTGTAATGTATAAATAAGTAGATAGGACTTAGAGAGAAGGCTGTCCATGTTGGCTTCGTGAAAGAATATGTTAAAGTTCTAGCTAAGTGTCGTATTGATTTTTTTTAGCTTAGTGCAAATAATTGTAAGAGGATTTGTGAACAGACTGTGTAAGTATTTGTGTTAATAAGGAGTTGGCTCTATGCCTTGACCTGATTTTGGGAAGGAGGATCTGGTGGGCTGCTCAAAGATCTCCTATCCTCTATGGAGTTGCACTCTGTGGCT
Organism: Picea glauca; assembly: GCA_000966675.3. Lineage (NCBI taxonomy): Eukaryota > Viridiplantae > Streptophyta > Pinopsida > Pinales > Pinaceae > Picea > Picea glauca. The sequence goes on along the minus strand of JZKD02S1803117.1, from coordinate 48,603 downwards.
TTGTGCACATGAGCCGAATAATGTAGAAAGATTGAATATCAATAAAGAGGAGAAGAAGTAGTTGGTTGACGTAGCCCCACACTGGGGTGAACCACATATATCTTATGTTCCAATGTGCTTTGTGCAATGTTTCTCATGTTGTTTATGTGTTTATCTTCTTAGTGCACTGATCTTGATGTATGATAGATAGATGTGTGGATGGTTAATTCTTTATGATATTTGAATGTTAGATTTGAGTAAATTCTATGTGCTAGGTGATTGAAAGTACTTGATATTGGTTGCTACTACGTTGATATGTAATTAGGGTCTAATCTGTGATGTGAATGAGACTTATGAACTAATTCATATTGATTGGCTAATTGCTCTGTTAAGTATTGTAATCACAGATATGTGTCCCAGCCTGGTTGTAGACACCTGAGTCTTGCAACCCCCCTGCCTCTAACTCGGGTGAGACTTCATCTACTTCGCAGGTGTTGCCTAAAGGGACGTTAGTTAGGGTTTTGTTGGTCCGTTTTTGAAGCGTTGAACTCTGGGTCTGCCCCTATGCCAACAAATGGTTCCATTGTTGGGACTAAAACTATGATTGTTGGGAATTGAAGAAAAGAGGAAGCTCTGTGCATAGATCCCTTGACCAAGTTTTGAGGAAACATTGGTCGTGTTTGACCATTTTTGGGACTTCGACAGGCTAGTTGAAGATGGAGCGCTTAGACGGAGCTGAGATCGCAGGATCTCACCTACTTTTTGGGATTTTTGGGCTTTTAGGGTTTATGTAACGAGTATGGGATGTCAGCCCATGGTTTTACCCATGTTTAGGACTTTTTGTAATGTATAAATAAGTAGATAGGAATTAGAGCGAAGGTTTTCCATGTTGGCTTCGTGCAAGAATATGTAAAAGTTCTAGCTAAGTGTTGTATTGAGTTGTTTTGGCTTAGTGAAAGTAATTGAAAGAGGCTTTGTGCTAATAAGGAGTTGTCTCTATGCTTGACCTGATTTTGGGAAGGAGGATCTGGCGGGTTGCGCATAGATCTCCTTTCCTATGCAGAGTTTCTCTATGTGGCTTTGTGCACAAGAGTCGAAGAATGTAGAAAGATTGAAGATCAATAAAGAGGAGAATAAGAAGTTGGTGGATTTAGCCTTACACTGGGGTGAACCACGTATATCCTGTGTTCTGATGTGCTTTGTGCAATGTTGCTCATGTTGTTTATGTGTTTATTTTCTTAGTGCACTGATCTTGATGTATGATAGATAGATCTATGGATGCTTAGTGCTTTATGATATTTAAATGTTAGATATGAGTAAATGCTATGTGATAGGTGATTGAAAGTACTCGATCTTGGATGCTACTACCTTGATCTATAATTAGGGTTTAATCTGCGATGTGAATGAGACTTATGAAGTAATTGATATTGATTGTCTAAGTGCTCTGTTAAGTATTGTAAACACATATTAGTCTCCCAGCCTAGTTGTAGATACCTTATTCCTGCAACCCCCCTTTCCTCTACCTCAAGTGCACTTCACCTGCTTCACAGGTGTTTCCGAAAGGGCTGGTAGTTAGGTTTTTGTTGGTGCATTGTTGAAGCATTGAACCTTGGGTTTTCCCCTGTGCCAACAAACACTGCCTTCCTCAATGGTAAAAATTTCTCGAACATGATACAACAACACTCCTAAAGAAGTCTGAACACTGTCACCAACAATGCAAGATAATTAGTCTCTGTCGATCCAGACAGTCTATGTATCCAACATAAGAAATAATACATATACAACAACAATTGAACATGGTTCGACTAGTCTCAGCAAATCCAAGTCAATTCAACAAGAAGATATCAGTTGGGTCCACATACAAACAACTTCAAGTATTCCCCCTCCAAGGGATAAATGGGTAGTAGCAATAGTTCTTGTCAAAAATTCTAGTTGACAGAAAACCCTGTCGAAATTCTAGTTTAATGTCATGTTAGATCGATTCCCATTCGACCACTTCAAGGGAAATAATTAGTAATTAAGACAAGCATTTCACGACTGTAAAACCAATGACATACAATGAGATGAAGTCCTCAAACATCTAGTCAAATGATTCTAGTACCATCCATCAATCCATACACAATCTATTGTGGTAGTCGGTACTGATCCACAATTTTGACTTTCACATATCTTTTGCAATGATCTGAAAGAATGATTTCCATTCCTTCGATTTTTATGGTGAGGATGATGATAGGGCACATAGTTTTGTGTTGGTGGATTAGAGGAAGTATGCTCATGGTTAGGTTCACTTACAAGAGTAGAACAACCCAACATATAAAACAAATTTCATTTGTAACAACATCCTCAAACGTTGACATGTGAGGAGCATGCAACTCAAGGGTAACCATTTGAACCATTGTGTTTGTTTATCAGAGACAAAGCAACAAAGGTAGCCTTCCAGACATTTTTTCACATCAATTTGTTTGACACAATCAACAGTAGGTTGTTCTTCTAGAAAAACAGTATGAAATCCTCCTGCAACAAATATAACTTTCTTAGTTGTAGCAAGGTTCGGTGTAGGTAGGGAGATAAAAAAAAAATCATATCCAAGACCATCCTTAATGAATGGAGAAATTTTACAATTGATGATATCACCTAATATTCCAATACTCTTTTCAAACTTCAAGCTTCTGTTCAACTAAGAAATTGATTTTTCCAAATCCTTTCTTAAAGAAACAATCTCAGATTCTAGTTCTTCGCAATTTTCCCCCTTTTTTTTCGGTTGGATTCTTAGTTGGTTAAGTGCATAGAAAATGTTTGGTCTCATGTTCACTAAATACATTAGAAAACCCACTAATTTTCGATAGACAGTAGCATCCACTACCTCTTCAGAAGTAGCATCCTCTTTCCTTCAATTTCCTGGAAGAGGAGTATCCATGGGTTTCCAGCCCTCCATGTGAAACTTACCCAATATCTCCCTTGCATACTTACCTTGAGACACAAAAAGTTCACCATCTCGCTACCATATTTACAATCCAAGGAAATAATGAAGAAGGCCCAAATCCTTCATCTCAAACTCCTTTGCAAGGTCATCCTTGCATGAGTGTATCAGCTTCTCATCACCAGTCAGTATTAAATCATCAACATAAAGAACAATGATTAATAGCTTACCCTCCACCAAAATTTGGTATAGGTTTGCATCCGCTTCACTTTTAGTGAAGCCCAATCCAGTGAAATAACTATCTATCTAAGTGTACCAAGCACGAGATGCTTGCTTCAGCCCATACAGTTCTCTCTTGAGTCTGTGCACATGCGACTCCCTGTCAAAGATCTCAAAACCTTCATGTTGTTCAATGTACACTTCTTCCTCAATGATCCCATTGAGAAACACAGTTTTTACATCCATTTGATGAATGCGCCAACTCATCTGTGCTGAGAGTGCAAGGATGGATCTTATGTAAGAGTACCTTGCGACAGGTGCAAAGGTCTCATCATCATCTATCCCCTCAATCTGTGAGAAGCCTCAAGCCACAAACCTAGCCTTGTATTTCTCCACACTCCCATCAACAACTTTCTTTACCTTGTAGATCCATCTCGAACCTACCATTGATTTGTCGACTGGTCTTGGGACAATTTCCCATGCAC
>JZKD02S1803117.1:24550-44950 GCA_000966675.3 Picea glauca | reverse complement strand
CCTACCACTGATTTGTCGACCGGTCTTGGGACAATTTCCCATGCACTATTTTTGACAATGGAGTCATACTCCTCTACCATAGAATCAACCCAAGTGGGATCCTGCATTGCTTCCTAAAAGGAAGATGGTTCAGTCACAATACATTTTCTCATGAGAGCCATGTATTCAGTAAATTGTTTAGGAGACTGTCTATGTCTGTGTTGTGAAGTAGGGGCTCCTACATTCTATGCAACATCTAGTCTCAATCTATCATATTTCGTGGTGTGCTTTTTTCCATTTCTGATGGATGGCTCTACTTGAGTGGTTTCCTCCACTCTAGGAACCTCCTCATGTGGCTGATTCACATATTGAGACTCATCTTTGGGAACCAACAGTTCCTCTTCTGCATGCAAGTCTAGCTCCCTCTCAAGCAACAATTGCATGGCTTTCCCCTCATCAAATTTTATATCTTGTCGCATAACAATCATCTTACTGTTAGGAAAATACACACGATAATTATGGGGTGTTTCTGTGTACCCCACAAATATCCCAACTTCAGCATTTGGTTCCAGCTTCTTCCTAGGATCCTTGGTCACATGCACATAAACAAATGAGCCAAAATTTTTAAAATGAGAAACATTAGGTTTCTTACCAGTGAAATATTCTTCAGGTGTACTCATACCAAGTACTCTATGAGGACAACGAAATTTCACATAAACCACAATATTGCATGCTTCTGCCCAAAAATGCATTGGTAGGCCTTGATCATGCAACATCGCTCGTGCAACACCCACGATCGTTCTGTTCTTTCTCTCTGTGACCCCATTTTGTTGTGGGTTATGAGGTGCTATGAGTTCTCTTTGAATTCCTTCTCTACTGCAAAAGTCTTTGAATTCATTAGAGATGTATTCTCCACCATTATTGCGCCTTATAGCCTTCACTTGCTTCCTCAAATCTTTCTCCACCAATGCTTTAAAATCACAGAACTTTGATAATGTTTGATCCTTCTTCTGCATGACGAATATCCAACATTTACGAGAAAATTCATCAACAAAAGTAACATAATACCTATGCTTTGCTATTGAAGCAACCAAGAATGGTCCACACATGTCTATGTGAATTCTCTCTAGGATCATCGAAGCACGGTTCTCCTTTTAATGAAAGGTGGACTTTACATACTTCCCCAAGGTGCACCCCTTGCACTGATCTAACTGAGCAAGTGTTCCCCTTGGAAGTCTAGTAGATATTTTCCACATGATCTTCAAGGCTCCATGATGAAGATGGCCCAATCGCTTGTGCCATAATTTGCCCTCATCCTGTCTCACCACTTTTTCTGCCTTGCCCACCATGGCACCACAACCATATACCTCCAGCATGTAGATATTCTTAACTCGAATCCCTATCTTCTTGACTTGACCCATTGCTTTATGTTGCAGGTAGGATTTTCCACTGCTGAAAGTAACATCATAGCCTTTGTCCTCCAACATTGCGACTGAGACCAGGTTTTTCTTCAGACCTGGAACATGCATACAATTTTTCAATTGAAATGGTTTAACTGACTCCCTCTGAAAGGTAATGGTACCAATGCCAGTCACACTGTATCATCCATCATCGCCCATATCTATATGCATTCTAAGATCTTTCTCCTCCAAGTCACTGAAAGACTCTTTATCTCCTGTCATGTGGTAGGAAGTGCCACTATCCAAGTACCACACCGATATCGATGCACTTGAAGCCATGCATGCGATCAAAGAGAAATCAAGTTCAAATTGTGAGACAAGATCCTCACTAGTTGCAACTCCAACAACCGTCTTGTTCTTCCTCTTCTACATATAGTTAGTAGCGAGATGCCCATGCTTTTGACAGTGAAAACACTTCACTTTGGAGAAATCCAACTTCTTGACTTTAGACTCAGATTTTGAATGAAATTTCTTCCCTTTCCCTTTCCTTGCCTTGGCAGCCAAAGAACAATCCTCTTCATCATCACACTTTGATGAAGATCCATCTCTGGTGTTCTGCCTGAACTCCTCTTACACTATATCCGACCATAGTCGTTCCCAATATGGCAATTTTTCCCTTCCATTGACAGAGTCTTGATAACTGTGCCAACTCTTGGGAAGTCCTAGGAGAGCCAAGCTCACCAAATCATCAACAGTGACTGTTATTCCCACACTTTCAAGCTCATCCCAACATTGGACAAACATCATGAGATATTTTTGAATGGAGTCGCCCTTATCAATCTTGATCTTCCTGAATTTATCTTTGAGCGCCAATTTCCTATGGTTGCTATTTTTTTGGAACATATCCGTCAAAACCTTCCACATATCATGTGGTGTGGCTTTCCCATGGATACTTGAGACAATGTGGTCTCGTACTCCCTCCAAGAAAATCCCCCTCACCTTTTCCACTTTCTTTTTCCATGCATCAATATTTGCAGTGTTTGTCTCACCTGACTTAGGAACATCTTTGTCAATGTATTCCTTCAAGCCATTGTCTTCGAGTACTGCCTCCATCCTGTCCTTCCAAGCAGTGTAGTTCGAGATTCCCTCGAGTGCATACTCCAACCTCAAGCAATTGAAAGCCATTTCGATCTTGAATCAACTATAGCACCAAGAAAGTCCTTCTCCAAATTCAAATTTTATCCAACAACAAACTCAACTGCTGCAATCCTTCTTGCCCTGGGAGGTTTGCACCTGACCAGTTACTAGTCTGAGGCAAGTTCTCTCCTCACCTGTGTATAGCCTGTGAACTTGTTGAGGGAGTTCGCACTGTAATGAATAGTGGGGTGAGAGAGGTTCGAACCTCTCCTTTGAGCAACTTGCGAGAATCCTAAGGGAGGTTCTCACCTCTCATTTGAGTAGGGTCTGAGAATTTCTTCTCTTAGAAATGTGCAAAGTTTTTAGTACTAAGGTTTGCACCCTGCCAGAGATGGGACCTGCGAAAATACTATTATTTTCGCACCTCACTTCCACGGCTTCGTGGCTTTGATACCATGTAGAAATTTCAATACAATTAATGTATTTCCTGCGATTCTCCTGATCTAACAATTATATGCCACTGTTAAATACATAATCGCTTCTACTAATATTCTTGCAGAAATTTAAACCACGATCACAAAGTGAAATAACAAGAACACATAATACAGAAGTTTTACCGGGAAAGCGTAAAGATAAAAACCCCACTATCATATATTATGTAATCATGGATCATGAAACAATATCATACAAAAATCTAATCCAAGAGCTCTCAGTACAATACAATCGTCTCACACTGTCATACAAAACTCAACAAATACATGTGCCAATTTCTGTCTCCAGACAACCTGCCTCCTCTGTACAATCCATGCAATTAGAATTCTCACAATGAATTCGAATTTCCTAGTTTGCACATGTTGATGAGCATATCCACTACATGTGTGATTGCATGAGTGCACTTCACTCAAATCACAACTGATAGCCAAATTGTCCCTTTCACTTGTTATCTCAACTAGGTCTCCACTGGATTTGACATGCATGTAGTTAACCGTGGTGAATCTTCAGTTGCATGTGAGTTCACTCATTTGAATTAATTAATAATTAATTCACTAAACTCTCACTAGTGTAAGTTCAGTTACAACTAGTACAACTGGGCTTAACTCACTTAACTGAGTTAAACTACTTCACAACTCTCATAACTACACTTATAACTCTGTTACAACTTCAAGTCACCTCCATGTTTTACCAGTCAACCTTTGAACTCGAATTTCCTATAGTTAACTGATTTTCCATTTCAATTAATTAATTCAAGTAATTATGAGATAATAGATTAATATTTATTGTCCAATTTATTTAAAGGAAAAGTAAATTAGACATATGTTTCTTGTTGACTTTTCAACAATAACCAGTCATGAATGGTTTCCAAATATCAAAACCAAGGGCCATTAGATATTTTCACATCCTTATACTATAGAATGTGTAGTTTTTGCAGTCAAACAACAAAGCCCTATTTATAGAGAAATCTTCCTGACTGACCATGTGTGCTCCCGAGATCTACCTTCCAGTGGTTAGACTATTTCCGAAGGAACTGAATCTAATACCATTTTTTAGCACACACTTATATTGAGAGTGGGGAGGTGTGAATCAATATAAGGCTATCTTTTTCTTATTAACATTCATAAACCATAATGAAGCAATCACATAAATGTAACAACAAGAAGAGACAATATTTAACGTGGAAAACCTTTTGGGAGAAAACCACAAAAACTTCTTTTTATACAATTTTAGGCACCAATCTACGGTTATAGATGTTTCTAGGAACCAACTGATTGGAGACAACAATCCCCATTGTTGTTTGTATTCACCGGCCTACAAGAGACACTAATCCCCTCTGTTGTTTGTAGACACCAACCTATTGGAGACATCGATCCCCACTGCTTTTTGTAGGTACTAAAATACAAGAGACATTGATCCCCTCTTCTATTTGTAGGCACTGGCCTATATGAGACACCAATCCCTTCTGTTGTTTGTAGGCACCAACCTACAAGAGACACCAATCTCCTCTTCTATTTGCAGGCACCAATCTACTAGAGACACCAATCCCCTCTGCTATTTGTAGGCATTGACCTACATGAGACACCAATCCCCTCTTCTTTTTGTAGGCACCAAACTACAAAAGAATTCGCTCTCCTCTGTTTTTTCTAGATCACTCGCTCCTATTTCTTTCACCAAATATGCAATGTTCTTGCTACGTATGCTTTCACCAGATCACCCACTCCCCCTTTTTTTCCGCCAAATCTACAATGTGCTCACTACTTATGATTTCACCATATTTGCTCTACGCTTGCTACTTCTTCTCTCACTCTGCCTTCACCATATCTTCTTACTTCTTATTCTACTTCTACCTCAGATATGTTTTTACAAGTTTTGCTCGCTAGAACGTCAAATCTATTTTCTAGAACACATATCCTATCTTCGCTAATACTTAATCGTCGCTCCTTTAATGATATTCACCCACACACACATTTTTTCTCATAATATTCTCCTCCATTTATACTTTACCATAAGCTTTACATGAAAAATCATGTTCATTTGAAAAGTCATGACTTTTGTTAAATAATAATTAATTTTCCCTCTTTTTTTATTTTTAATTCACTTTTTAATATATCATGGGTAAAATACCACCATGGGTTTTACCTTTAATCCCTTTTATATGTGCACTTTCACTTTTACCTTTTTTAATCCCTTTTCATGTTTACTCCACTTTTACTTTTACCTTTTTTTTTTTAATCCACTTTCATGTTTACTCTAGTTTTACTTAAACTCCACTTCCACTTAAATTTTCCACTTTTGTATTTATTAAAGTCACATTTGTATTTGAATACTTACTTTCCTTTGACATCAATGACAATAATTTATTCAAAAAACGTAACCCTTGATGAATGTTGCAATCCAACATAACCCTTAAAGAACATCACAATGTGACATAACCATTGAGGAACATAGAAAATCAACATAAGTCAAACAAGATGAAAAGTTAACCATTGACTTCATTACTTTCCCATCTTATGGCCCAAATGAACAATCGAGTTAAGGATGGCCTTCAAACATGTTCAACCATGGTTGACCATGGTCAAGCATAATTAATCATATTCAAACATGGTTAACCAAAGTCAACCATAATCAAGCAAAGTCAGCCATAGTAGAAAAACGATTAAATACTAAAGTCAACCATAGTCAACCATTATCAACCATAGTACGACATGGTTAACCAAATGTTGTCAAACATGGTCAACCATAGTTAGCGATAGTCACCCTCATTCTACCATAGTAAACCATGCTCAAACATGGTCGATTGTAGTAAACCATAGTCAAACATGTCCAACTATGGTTATCTATGGTTGAACATAATCAACCATGATAAAACCATTTTTAACCATAGTCAAGCATTGATCTGTAAATTGTCGTGGATATTCCAATGGAACAGTTCATCGCAACAGATCTTAAAATATGTTGAAATCATTATTATGTATATTTATTTCCTTAGATCTTAGATTTGTTATTTCTAGTTTGTTGCTCTATTTTTTTATAGAAAATAACGAAAATATAAAAATACAATAACACAAAAATGAAAGAACACCATCCACACAAATAAACAAAAGATTTACCCTAGAAATGCTGATACGTGAGAAAACCCAACTCGAAGGTGAGGTCTATGCTCTACTCTCTTTTCTACAGTTATCAAAATGAAAATACAAAGGAATGGGAACTCACTATGGAGTTTCTTATGACACTGTGGCCCAAAGATTGCTAAAGAATCTCCCTCCTCCTCTGTTATGCTCTCAAAATACCGCTCCTAGATTTTTTTCTCAGCTATAGAACAAGTACATTACTAAAGAGTGGAACCCCTTATCCTTCTAGCAGATTGGTATTTGACATAGCCCAATAGCCATCTAGGGTTAGTGTTTCGACTTCCTCAACCCTCAATTAGTCACGAGGTTTAGACCTTCTAGAATCTTCTTGAAAGTCCACATGTGGTGGTCAAAAACAATAGGTTAGCTTGTAGGAGGCATAAATTTCGCATATGAAATCTGATTGAGGTGTTTCTTGCACCATTGGAAAGGTATCAATGTGTAAAAAAATGACATGACCAACCTATGATTCAAAGCATGTAGTGAACCTTATTGAGAATTATGCCAAGCCAACTTTATTAAGAATTATTCTATTAGAGACCATTGCAAGCTAGTTGGTTTTATTATTGAAGCATGTGTTACTCTCCACTATTTAGGGTTTTATAAGAGAAAATGAAGAGGAGACACATGAAACCAAAATGACCAACACTAAGTGGAGTCCAGTTTTGTAAGAAAGGGAGAAAATATAACCATCATTGAATCTAAGGAAGATCAACAAACAATATGAAACAAAGAGAATGGGAGTTTTCCAATTGTGATAGCATCATGAGGAAGCTAATATACCATAAATATAGACACCTAATGAATATTATTAATCAATACAAGTGATATGATAGATCATGATGATGAAGGTGGAAATGGAAATGTGTCACAAATATGGACATCATGTCAAAGCCATGGAAGGGTGGAAACTTATGGGTCATTGCGAACTAGGTAGATTCATATGATTAGGCCTCTGTAAGGTAGCTTGAATAACTCAAGTGCGTATATAATTGGAACTTAGTGATCAACTACGAAAACTCATGGGACAAGGAAAACAACAACAACACGGAAACAATTAATACAACCTCACAGAAATTGCTAAGAGTTATAACCTGAAACCAATGACACTAATCCATCAGAAATAAATATTACACTTTGTGTGCTCACTATAAAAATATCGACAAGAAGCTTAAAATAGGAGTAGAAGTGCATTACTTCAAGAAAGTGTTTTGGAGCAACCCTTTAATCATTCTTGGATGTAATTATCCTTCACATAGACCATAATGGCTTGGACGTCATTCTCCTTCACATAGACCATAATGGAATACCCACAATCACTGCACTAACATGAAATGTCAAAAGTTAATGATAAAATCCTGAATACAAAGGACCAACCAATTACATCTTAAGGTTTTCTAATCCAGGTGGATATTGGTGGCCACCCACCTATTCTAATGGCTCAAAAAATAGTTTTCCACCTTAGCAGTTTTTCGACAGTTTTTTCGGGTTCCAAACTTCCGGGGCCATTTTGAGGCCCTAAACGACATTTTTTGGGGATTTGGAGCCCATGTGACTGCCAAGGGAACTCTTTTGGGCCAGTTGAAAATTGTTCTTATCGGTTAGACCTTTCCAACGGGCTATCGTCTGCCTAAAATAGAGATCGTATGCAAATGTTAAGACCCAGGGAAGTTGGTGTACTAACTTACCCAAACGAGACCCACATGACTTTTGGCGCTTCATCTCCTAGGGTTAGTTTTTTGGATGTCTATGGTTTTTGACATTCCTGTTTATTGTAAAAGGCCTTCAGATCCTCATTGTAACCATCTTCTTGCAACGAATGAGCGCAACCGTCACATCTCTTCTCAGACATAAGCCACCACCATTCCAACAATCTTGTTTTCCACTGCATTTTACAGTTTCGGCTTATTTCCTTATTGAATAGAAAACAAATTTTATTGTATCTATGTTATTTTGTGTTAAGAATATTTTAATAATTTGTATTAATTTTGTTCTTCTCATAAAATCCGGATTAGTGGTATCAGAGCGGTCTGCTCCTTCTCATCTTAATGCATGTCCCCAATGAGGTCAGGGTACAAGGAATTGGGTCTTGACCTTGTTTCTCTTGAGGACAAAAGCTATTGCATGCCCAAGAGACCTCTCATGGGAGGAGAAAATAAATATGATGGGAAAGGAGATCCTTTCAAATTTTTTCTTGAGGAAGCCCTCACACAACAAAGGAATGAGATGATGGATAGTTTTGAGCAATTTTTTTGGAGGCTACCAACAAGTGATGCATCTTCCTCAAGCGGAGGTGCCACCCCCTTAAAGGTACAAAACAATTTTGATATTCCTATATTTGAAGGTCAGATAGACGCATATGTTGTAGACAAGTGGTTGAATATATTAGAAGGGTATTTTTATGTTCATAACTTTTTGAATAGATAAAAGATTAGTTTTTCACTCCTCAAAGTCGTTTCCCATGTCAAATATTGGTGGGAAACTTTCTGTGAGCAAAAGGAAATAGAGGAACCCTCATTATTTACAATCACAACCACTTGGGAATCCTTCAGGGATGTTGTTAAGGAAAAATACTACCCTGTCGAAAGTTATGACGACTTATATACCAAATGGACCACACTGTGGAAAGAAAGAGACCAAGTAGTGTCAGAGTTCACAAATGTCTTCCATACCTTGCACACCAAGATGGGTATCAAAGATTCAGAGCGACATCTGGTGCTGAAGTATCACAATGATCTGCATAGATACATCTAGAACGAAATGGAATTTCGGGACATCTCATCCTTGGGAACGACCTACCGATATGCCATCAAACTCGAGCAGAAGCTCAAACAAAAGACGTGATAATTTGGGCCTGGGAACCCCAACCCATAGAAATACAAGAAAGGGCGACCCCAACCCATAGAAATACAAGAAAGGGCGACCCCAACCCATAGAAAAAAGGAAAGATAAAATATGGACAATATCATGACAACCATTCCAAGCCAAAAGAAAAGAAGGACACCCGAAAGACAAAGAAATATACCGGGAAGTGGTGTGAATTCCATAAGATCCCTTGGCATAACACTACTGACTACCGCTCAAAGCAGTCACTCGTGGCAGAAGTGAAAATATCTAAATCAGATGCGAGTTATGAATCTAAGTCAGAACTAGAAAGGGGAAGACATATCATTGACACAGAACCCAGTGCCAGCGTTTCTACCACCAAGCTCCATCCTAGTGAACCAGACGATACAGAGGAAGGAGAGTGCCTCTTCCATTCACAAAATTTGGGTAAAAGGCACCCCACTGCACTTCATCATTCATAGCGGTAGCCAGAAGAACCTCATCTCAGCAAAGGTTGTCAAGCGGTTGGCCTTGCCAACAATGACACACCCACAACCCTACACCGTTGGATGGCTCCACCAAGGATGTGATCTCTGCGTCAACCAACAGTGTCAACTGTCGTACGACATCAAGTCCTTCAAAGATGAGGTATTGTGTGATGTTGTTCCTCTTGAAGTTTGTAATGTTCTTTTGGGAAAACCTTATTTATGGAAACATCATGTTGTATATGATTCTAGGCTTCGTAGTGTTATTATTACTTTGAACATGAAATTGTACAGGATACCCGGGGAAGTCCCTCCTAGTGTTATTTCCTTGATCTCTGCCAAACAATGCAGGAAGGTCATCTCTCAGACCAGGAAATTTGTCTTCTTTGTGATTCGCTCTCAAAGAGGGCGAAAGATTGTAGCCACATCTAGGGCCTCCACAAACAATCTCTCCACATAACAAAAGAAAGTGGATAAGTTCGTGGAAGAATACTTAGATATCTTCTCCTCTCCTACTGGGGTACCTCTGCACTTCCAGGTCAAGCATCCCATCGATATGACACTAGGAGAATTGCTACCCAATGGGATAGTCTACCACCGCTCTTTGTTAGAAAATGAGGAGATCAAGAGGTAGATCCAAGAAATTATCCACAAGGGGCACATCTATCCCTTCTCATCGCCTTGTGGGAGCCCAATCATGCTGGTACAGAAGAAAGACAAAACCTGGCGACTATGCATTGATTACTGGGCTCTGAATAAAATCACTGTCTGAAACCGGTACCTGATTCCCTAAATCGACGACCTCCTTGATCAACTCACGGGGGCCAAATACTTTAGTAAGATTGATCTGAAGTTTGGCTACCACCAGGTCACAATAGAATAGAAATATGTATGGAAGACTCCCTTCAAGTCAAAAGAAGGTCTTTTTGAATGGTTGGTCATGCCCTTTGGTTTGACAAATTATCTAGCAAATTTTATGAGGATGATGGACGATATCCTATGAACTTTCACCAATACTTTTTTAGTGGTGTATCTGGATGAAATCCTCATCTACAACAAGACTTGGACGGACCACTTGCAACATATTCAACAGGTTCTACACACCCTGCGACAACACAAACTATATGCAAACTTGGAGAAATGATCCTTCGACATGGACAGGGTCCATTACTTTGGCTACATCGTTGATCAATATGGTGTGCATGTGGATCCAACCAATATCCAGGTCATCTGTGACTAGCCAACCCCAACCACACTCACTAAAATTCATAGCTTCTTGGGCCTCTCCAATTTCTATCGCAGGTTCGTGCTAGGATTCTCTCATATTGCATGGGCCCTCAACCAAGTAATGAGGAGTGGCGGTAAGGAAAACTTTGTGTGGGTCCTGTCCCAACAACAAGCCTTCAATGAATTGAAGAAGCGTTTGTGTTCATCCCTGATACTTTCATTATCGAACCTGCAACATCCATTTGAGATCAGGACAGATGCTTCAGACTATGTTGTGGGCGCCATTCTCACTCAACACGACCACCCCATGGCATATCATAGTGAGAAACTATAAGATGTTTTCTGTAAGTACCCTACTTACAACAAAGAAATGTACTCCATTGTGCAAGATTGATGCCAGTGGAGACATTACATTCTTGGGAAGGATACAGTCATCCACATTGATCACAAGCCGCTACAATTCATGTAGACCCAAGGAAAATTGCATAATGACCGCCATCATAAGTGGCCAACATAGTTACAATAGTTCCACCTCAACATCAAGTATAAAATAGGAAGTACCAATTGATTTTTTGACTTCCTCAGCTGACCTCCAGTCGTGACACTCACCACAGTCCTAGAATCTTGCAGTCACGAGATCTCTGAATGGCCCCACCTCTACGAGACAGACCCTGACATCTCCACCACCTACCAAATGTTGGGTGCCAACTCAGTGGTCGCTAATTTCCATCTTCAGGATGGGATGTTGTGTTGTCTAGTCCATCTCTGCATTCCATCAAGTGAGAACATGAAGATGATTTGGGAATCTCACTACAGTTGGGTGGTAGGACACTTTGGCATTGAAAAGATAGTAGCAGTGTTGCAGAAACATTTCCACTGGGCAAAACTTCGACAGGATGTAGACAAGTATATCAGGTCCTGCACCGACTGATGTATTTCCAAAATGACCACTAATAAATAGGGCTTGTACACCCCTTTTCCTACTCCTAACAGGCCATGGGAATCCATCTCAATGGACTACATGTTGGGTCTCCCATCCACCAAGAGGGGAAATGACTGTGTTTCTTTGGTTGTTGATCGCTTTTCCAAGGTGGCGATTCTAGCTGCCTGCAAAAAGAACATCATACCAGAGCCACTGCCATGCTCTTCTTTGAACAAGTATGGGTACATTTTGGGATCCCAAAAACCATTATCTCAAACCATGAGAGTCGGTTCCTCAGCTCATTCGAGTCGAGCCTCTGGTCACTGTTGGATACCAAGCTCACCAAATCCACTACCTTCCACCCCCAGACAGATGACCAAACTAAGGTCATCAATTGGATGGTCATACATATCTTGCGCATGTACAATTCAAAACACCCCCGCACATGGGATGCAAGTTTTCCCTATGTCTAGCATAGCTACAACCGAGCCCTGCATATCTCAACTGGACACAACCCCTTTCAGGTGGGGTTGGGATTCCAACAATTGGGCCCCATGGATGTTGCACTACCCCTGGATACCACCTCGACTGAATCGTCCCCTAGTCCACTAGAAGCTGACAAAGCCACCCGGTTCATTGAGGAGATCCAACACATCTGCCAATAGGTTCAGGATATTCTACATAATTTTAATTCCAAGTACAAACAATGCCATGATCAACATCGGGTGCCACATAAGTTTCAGGTGGGCGACAAAGTTTGGTTGCATTTTTAGAAAGAACAAATCACAGGGCCCCATCGGAAGGTTTTCCCACTCCGTTATGGGTCATACACCATCACCAAGGCTGTTGGTGACAATGCTTTTGAGCTCAACATCCCCCCCTTCCTTGGTCTGCATCCAGTCTTCAACATGGCTCTCCTTCGGCCATATTTCCCACCATTATTGGACACCTTAGAGATAGAAGAGCAGTTTACACCAACAGAGATCAACCCTGACTGCATGCAACAAGAATCCAATGATCATATTGTGGACACACAGATCAAGAGCACTCGAAAACAAAGGATCTAACTTTATCGAGTCGTTAAAGCAGGGCAGCTTCTGCACCAAGGAAAGTGACTCACCCAGGGCCAAATTCAGCATAAATTTCCTCATCTGATAGGGGTACTCAACGCAATGGAAACCATTGCTTCCTAAGGAGGGAGGATTGATCCAGGTGGATATCGGTGGCCACCCACCTATTCCACTAGCTTGAAAAACAATTTTCCACATTGGCAGTTTTTCAGCAGTTTTTTGGGTTCCAAACTTCCGGGGCCATTTTGAGACCCTAGAAAGACGCTTTTTGGCGATTTGGGGCCCAAGTGATCGTTGAAGACACTAACCTGGGCCATTCGAAAATTGTTCTTCTTGGTTAGACCTTTCCAATAGGCTATCGTGCGCCTAAAAGGAATATCGTATGCAAAAGTTATGACCCCATGAAGTTGATGTACTAACTTACCCAAACAGGGCCCACATGACTTTTGGCACTTGATCTCCTAGGGTTAGGTTTTTAGATGTCTAGGGTTTTTGACATTCCTGTTTATTGTAAAAGGAATTTAGAGCCTCATTGTAACCATCTTCTTGTGAATGAGCACAACCATCACATGTCTTCTCAAAGATAAGCTGCCACCATTCCAACAAGCTTGTTTTCCACTGCATTTTACAGTTTTAGCTTATTTCCTTATTGAATAGAAAACCAATTTTACTGTATCTATGTTATTTTGTGTTAAGAATATTTTAATAATCTGTATTCATTTTGTTTTTCTCATAAAATATGGATCATTTTCCAAATAAATTAGAATAATAGAGTTTCAAGGAGGTAATACTCAAACACAAAAATTGGACCAGAATCTCACAGCCCTTAGTGATCACTATCCCGCTATTACTTTATTCTATTCTTCTTATTTGGAGGAGCATATTTTGTAACCCAAGGGAAGTGTAAAAGAAAGTAAGTAGTTTTGACAAATTCACATCTCTATAAATGTGGGATGCGCTTTGAAGTATTAATTTACATAAACGATAGTGGAAGTTGATTGGATGTTTATATAAAAAGGGCGAACACATTTTATTGTGTTAAAATGGAGGATTCTAAAAGTTATATGTTTTGGATTTTTTTTTTTCATGTGTTCATCATCGGTTATATAATTTTATCATTTAGATTTCTGTGGTGAGAGATTTGTTTAGAAATTGTCGGAAGAACCACAGTGTTTTTGATAGCTTGTCAACGTTTCGGATCCACAACAGGATCCATCTTCAGGACAAAAAAGCCTGAGGAAAAATAAGAGAGGAACCCTAATAAATAATTATGAGGAGTGTGGGAAACCTTAAGTCGGCTATGTGAAACCCTAGGTTAGAAAAGATTTTTTTTTTTTTTAAATAGGTATTTAATAGAGATTTTGTTAATTAATAAATTAAGTGGTTTAATTTAATAATCCAGATGGTGTTAATATTATTATTAATTTTTATGCTAATTATAGGTTAAATTAGGGTTAATTTATTGAGGTAGTATTAATATTATTATTGTTATATTAGTGGTATAAAATTATATGTTGGTATTAATTAGGTTAGTCATATATGTTGGTATTAATTAGTCTTGGAATTTTAATTTAAATATCCAAATGATATTAATTTATTAAAGTATTATGCTATTTTTTGGGTTAGTTTGTAAGATGGTAATAATAATGTTATTATTAATGTATATCATAAGGATTATAATAAGGTATCTTGGTATAAATTAGGTTGGTTTAGGTTATTAGGTTGGAATTTTTTATTTTTTTTCGACAGTGTAGCGGAGAAGATAGAAAAAGTCAAATGTCGGTTCAAGTGAAACCTAAAAGTGTGCTAAGTGCAGCCCTAGTATTCAATAAGTTTTTAAGATAGTTAGGTTGGTTTTAATAAACAAGTTATGTTAAGGTTCAGAAAAAGTAAAGGTGTAAGTTCTAGAGTCCTGAGGATAAGGCTAATAATGTTTTCTTTCCCGAATGAGTGGGATCCAACTTTCACTAATCTCTAGGCCATTGTCTCTATTTAGGTTATCGGGATTTTTTATGATTTTGATTGCTTCTCTAATTCGTCTTTTAAGGAGATGGTCTTCTTTAGCTAAGATTTTGGTGTCTTCTAGGCGTATATGATGCTTAGTTGTGAGAGAGTGTTCGGCTAGTGCTGAGGTGCGAGTTCGTTCATTCTTGATGTCAACACTATGCTCTTTAATCTTGGTGTTAAAAGAACGGCCTATTTCTCCAATGTAGCATTTGCCACAAGAACATTCTATTATGTATACTCCTTTGGAATTATGTTGGTCAAGCTTGTCCTTAACAGATCTCATTTTTTGTTTGATGGTATTAAGTGGCCTGAATGAGATCTTAATCTCCTTCTTGTTTAGGATTTTTGTGATTTTATCAGTGACTCCTTGGATGTAAGGGAGGTAGGTAGTGAGGCCCGGGGTTTGGTTGTTTCTCTGTTGAGGTTTGTTATTTTCTTTTTCTTTTTCTAGGGCTTTCTTTATTGCGTTCTCAATCTCTTTTTCTTTGTAACCTATGTTTTTGAAGACTTTGTGAAGGTGATTTTTCTCTTGTTCTAGTTGTTCTTTATCTGAAATCCTTATGGCTCTTATGGATAAGGTGTTAAGAATTCCTAATTTTTGGTTGGGGTGATGATGGGAACTAGCGTGAAGGTAGTTTTTGGTGTGGGTCTTTTTTCTATAAACTAAATGTCCTAATTTTCCATCTTCTTTTATGTTGATTAGTATGTCTAGGAAAGGGATGGTACCATTTTCTTCACATTCCATTGTGAATTTAATGTCTTTGGATATATTGTTGATGTGATGGAAGAATTTATTTATCTCTTCTTCCCCATGGGGCCAAAGTACATTAGTATCATCAACGTAACATTTCCATCTTAATGGTTTCAGGGGATAGGAATCTATGGATTTCTTCTCAAAGATTTCCATGTAAAGGTTGGCAACGATGGGGGAAAGTGGAGAGCCCATGGCTACGCCACTAGTTTGTTCATAGAATTCACCTTGATAGCGAAAGAATGTGGAGCGAAGACATACCTCAGCTAGTTTCGCTGTTACTGGATCAACTACCTCTTTGACAAGTAGGATGGCATCATTAAGAGGGATCTTAGTGAATAGAGAGACAACATCAAAGCTTATGAGGGTGTCATTTGGTTTCATTTTCACATTTTTAATAGTATTAATGAAGTCGTTTGAGTCTTTTATGAAGGAGTCGGTGTGACCTACTAAGGGGCCTAGAATTTTAATTAAATTGCAATTTTCCATTACTGAAATTATATTTTTGAGTTCATATATGAATTTAGCATTCTTATAAACTTTTATTGTATTCCATATTACACCTAGACTATACAATTTCAACAACTGATATCTACAATTCTTCTAAAATTTAGATCAAATTTGAGACGAGACAAAAAGAACTATATAAGAAAAATATGATAAATTAAATTGTTACATGTTTATAGTACGCTGATCCAAAAAAAACATTGTAACATGTTTATACTACGTTGTATCAATATTAGGGGTAGTTACAAGTTGGAGTGCATGAAATTTGTGTTTTGCCTGCGTGAGAAAAACTTGTCTTTATTGCTAAGTAGTTTTTCTTAAACTGTGGGAAGATTGTTCTTAGTAGACGTTTTTTCCCGATACCACCATATTTCCGTTGATCAAATGGAATCATAGTTACCCAAAACACAAATGTTTGGGAGATGGCATTTATCCATCTACCGGAATATATGGGTCATCTACTAGAATAAATGGGTCCTCAGCCACTGTAACCGCCAGTTCTCTAGGAATTCTTTTCAACTACACAGTTCATCAATGTTAATCTCTCCCTTAAACATAACTTGGTCCCAAAGATCTTGCACTTTTGAGACTACCATATAAAATTCCCACCTGGATCAAAGATCAAACTTCTTTGATTCTACATAAAGCTTAGATACGAGTACACCTACCACCCTCATACCTACCCACATGGTTAATTCCACAACTTGATGACAGATCCACTCTATCCATAAGAGGGATACACTCTACATGATTACATGTAGGCCTAACTCAACATGACTTTACTGGGTAAAACCAACTTTCTTATGGCTAAACATTACAACATGGACCAACAACACTTTGGAGTGTCAGGTACAATCGATCATGCACTCCCTAAAACATTTCAATCAGGTACAAAAAAACACACACAAATTATCATAACTCCAAATCCATTTTACATCATTTCATTATTGACCAAGACACACATAACCACTTGATACCATTAAGGAAATCTTCACACAACCTGAATGACATAACTATGCATACCTTCAAATAAAACTGTGCACAACTTGAATGACATAACTATGCATACCTTCAAATAAAATTCTGCACAACTTAAATGACATAAATGTGAGTCTGACCGAATTCGTACACCTCACTTCGCTATAACACCTCCATGTAGTGGACCAAGCATTTCCTCATACCTTTCCAATGGCTCCTCTTCTTAATGTTTCTCCACCATGTAGGCTTTACTTTCTCTCATCAAATAATTTGAGCGTCACGGTGCATGGGCCCTGCTCAATGCATTCACCATATTTAAATACATGCATATATGCTCACAGATATGCCAGAGATATGCTCACAGACCCATGTGATAATGCTTACAATTCTTCATATGTTTTGGAAACAACTCCTTTTTCACAACTTCAGGGTTATACCTTCAACACAGACTACATATGATGTTGGATTTTCACGTAAGATATATACAATAGATAGATAGCAATTGCAATAGGAAATCCCCTTAAGACTTTTCTTAGAGGAACATTGCAATTCACAAGACAAACTTTGACAGTGCCATAAAAAACTAACTCAACAAGCTCTAACTTCACCACGCGCAACAAATTCAATGGGGAATTGTAACAACTCTTAATCAATACAATGTTCTAGCAAAGTATTGATGCAGTCTCCAACACAATATAGGTGAACCAAATTGGACAATGGGGAGCGAATTACATTCCATCATCTTTTCCATTACGAGTCTCAAATAAATCCCATCATTGCAGCGACAACTTAACTCTCTCTGCATGAAGGGTGTGGATTTTTGGTCATCTTGTCGTGGCTCCTTCTCTTCTTTATGACAAACAATAGTTCATTTCTTTGTATCAGGTAGCTGAACTCAGTCTCTGTCATGCTTTCTGGTACATAGTAACCTATTTGGTAGCAACTCACTTTCAAGACTGATATCTTGTGTATTTCCTTGCCCGATCACTAGAAACTATTTCAACATTATGTTACAACAGTCTTTTAGATATTGACCACAATATCTACATGTGGGCTCACTCTCACCTTCCTGGCTCCTCATGCAGTGAGTCTTCTCCTGGCAGGGTTTTCTTCTTATATTCCTTCTACTATCTCCATTCTATCTAGTGGAGACTCTTTCGCCGTCAAGATCATCTCCTGATGGACAAACACACACAACTACAACACAAAGTAGAAATTACTTAATCTACTCTTCTCTCCTCATGTTCCTGGGTGCTCCCATGAGGGAGTCAGTCCCTATCTCTCTCTGATACCATTTTAAAACTGGAGAGTAGAGTATGACACACAAATTATCAATTACAGAATATCTGAATACATAAGGATGGGTTGAGAGAATATCTCAACAACACACCAAACAAGGATCTCACAAATCCAACTCTCAAATAGCCTCCTAAGAATAATATCTCACAACTCAAGTAGAGATTGAATCTACTTCTCTCTACTTCTCAATACATTAGCAAGAATATTAGAGAATTATATATTCCAACCAGAACAACCCTTTAATCATTATTTGACGTCATTCTCATTCACATAGACCATAATGGAATACCCACAATCATCACACTACCATGAAATTTAAAACGTTAATGATAAAATCTTGTATACTGTTGATTAATTAGGCTGGTTTTCATTGATGTCAACACTTGAAGAAAGTCCTGTAACAAATTCCGGTAGAACAAAGGTTTGGGTAATTGACCCAAGTTTGTTTGATGTATAATGGTATGAGTTTTGATATATTTGCAGGTAAGACTATTCTATATGGATAGTACATGTCATGCCATTTCTGGTGGTATGTGGAACATCACATAACTCCTCACGATTAGAGAGTTATGGCCATGTGAAGTTGGAGAACCCCCATGAGTCATCTAGAAGCCCCAAAAGGTCAAAGTAGTCAAAGTGCTTGCAAAGAAAAGATTATTTAAATAATAAAGTGAAGTGACAAAGTAAAAAAGGATTATTTAAATAATAAATTGAAGTGACAAAGTCAAAGAGGATTATTTAAATAATAAAATGAAGTGACAAAGTCAAAGAGGATTATTTAAATATTAAAGTGAAGTGACAAAGTCAAGGAGGATTATTATTTAAATAATAAAGTGAAGTGACAAAGTCAAAGAGGATTATTTAAATAATAAATTGAAGTGACAAAGTCAAAGAGGATTATTTAAATAATAAAGTGAAGTGACAAAGTCAAGGAGGATTATTATTTAAATAATTAAGTGAAGTGACAAAGTCAAGGAGGATTATTTAAATAATAAAGTAAATGGAGAAATATCTAATTATGGAAAGTGGTTATAAGAAGGTTAACCCTAAAATGAAGAAAATGGGTTAAGTAGTCAAGTGGCTATTGGATACATGGACAAGTGGAAAATTGGTCAAAGTTGGACATAGCTGACTATGTGGACAAAGTGGCTATGTGGGCAAAGTGACCTAGAAGATGCTTCTAAGGAAGCTACTTGGAGAGTATAAATAAGAGGCAAGGCTCTCTCAATTTTATCACACTTGAGTATATTGAATATCTACAGCCGACTGAGGTAAAAAAATGATATCTAAGTCGAATTTTAGAGGGAAGGTGAAGTAAAGAAGGAAAAAATTCAAGGGAGAAAAAATTATTTTGATGATTCTTTCTAAGGTATGTTAGTTACAGGTCATCTCACCATTTTCGCAATAACGTTTTTTCTAGAATGATTCAGATAGTGAAATTGGGAGGCCATTGATGAAACATATCCAAGTAGTTGTGGTACAAATTTCAGCTTGTGGGTTGTTGTATTGTTGGAGTTACACTCCGTGGAAAATATGTTAGAAAAAAAGGAGCAATAAAATAAAACAAATGCAGAAACAAAACACAGAAGATACACAATACAATAGAGACACAGATTTAAGTGGTTCACCCAGTGTGGGCTACGTCCACCAGAGAAATTGCCAAGTCCTTCCTTTATTATTATCTAGCATATGAAGGGATACAACCTACAACAAACCTGTTGTAACTTCCTCTTATTTCTCTCACAGTCTTCTATCTCAAAATATAATATTCGCCATCAACCATAGCCACAATACATTTCCCTCATAAAAGAGGGTTTCCTTCTAGAGAAAAAAACCCACATAATCTCTATCGTTAGATCTGCGACCTTATAATGAACGGTCCAAATTTACAATGAAATTACAATATACATTTACAAGGCAATTTTTCCTTCAGGGCTTCACCCCAGAACCCTCGCTGGGGGCCCACTTGCCCCCAAACTCCCCAGCTGGGGGGATATCCCCCTCCGGACCCCGCAGAGGGGGTACCCCCCCCTCTGCACTCCCTCGCATGGAAGAGTGTACATACTTCTGGGGTGTAAATACTTCATGGGGTATAAACATGGCTGAAAATAAAAGACCTCTGAATCAGGAAGATAATCAGGCTCCACAACCAACAATCTCCCACTTGGAGACTGATCTCAACA
>JZKD02S1803106.1:64726-78968 GCA_000966675.3 Picea glauca | reverse complement strand
AGGCTAGGTGCAATCCCCAAGTGATTTTGACGGCTTAAATGCCCCTGGGTTATGGTTCTTAGCCAATGATTAAAAATGTTGGTTCAATAGATTACGAACACATTTCTAACAAACAAAAAAAGAGAATACAAATAATGCCATAGAAAAATCAATTAATAGTAAATTCATTGGACAAATTGAGATATTTTTTTGAATATAGGAAACTTTTCATTATGTTCATTGATTATTTATCAAAATGCATTTTTTTTTTTTTTTAAGTAAAAAAGATAGTACCTTCTATATTAAGTTAACAGAGAAACATTGACAAAATACACAGAGATATGGTCGTCCCGAGCCACCAAAAATGTTGTCATTTTACCGAAAACCAACATAGTTTGGAGTGAAATGAGTCTAGGAGGGTAAGCTAAAACTGTTTTGCCCTCTATCCTGCCCGAAGGAAACCAAGACAGATGGCCATAGTTTGAGTCTACATTTAACAACAACATGATTAAATAGAAAACAAACTAGCATAAGAGAACTCAGATACCCGGTGACCTATCGCCATTGCCTTTCTGCCACGTGGATCTGGTTGGGATTGCGAACGGCTGCGTGCACATTGGACATTTCCTCTTTGTTGGAGCATTAGAGTACGCGTCAAGGAGAAAGTCTGGACACTATCCCATGAGGAGGGCTTTGTGCTCCTGGTCTTCCATGTGGCCTCGGAGTTCGAACACTAGAGCCAAATGCTCTACACGGAGGAGAGGACCATGCAAGTCATTATTTCCTGCCTCGTCGAAGGTTTCATTCCCTACTTCCACATTCATCTCTACTTTGGCCTCGATCACGTTTAGTCCTACATTGGCCACATACACATTCATCCCTACTCTGGTCTCGCCCACATTCCTTTCTGCACGTGCAATGTCCCGAGCCTCGTCCTCGTTCGTTGCCTTCGCAGCATGGCTGGTGGGGCCTTAGTCATCCGTCCATGGTATCTCTTCCAAAATGCAAATTGGGAAATCGTCTTTCGGCTCTCCCTTCGGACCGCTCCTAGCCTGTGATTCATGCATCGTGGCTTGGGGTTCCAGGGTGGTCGCTAAATCCTCCAGGTATGGCGTCTCCTCAATGTAATAGGTTGGAAACTCGTTCGCAACGCCTTCCTTTAGATAGCTTCCGGGCTCAATTTCCATGGTGGGCGTGCTATGCTCTGTCCCAGGCTCAGCGATAATGGCATGGAGTGCCAATTGTTCGGATCGAGCTCTCTACCGGAGAATGGAAGTCGCCATTGACAGAGCGTGCTCCAGGTTCTTCCTCATTTTCCTCTGCTCTTTGTGGGTGTACCAGGCCGAGCCTCGACGAGGCCTGCCTCGCTTCCTTGTCATTGTTGATGAGGGGTGGATAAATATGCAGAAAGAATGAGCCAAAATGAGAATGCACCAAAGCGAGAGTGAACCAGAACTGCACCAGAGCTCGCAACTGACGGGGAGGTCCAAAACGAGAGTGAACCAGGTCTGTCCAGGCTCTCCAACTTCCGAATTATCAAATGCCGGCTTTGCATGGCTTCCCATTAACCCTGTCATATTGAAGGCTGGCTGAGCGAGTGCATTCACGCGAGGGAGAAGTCCCTCCTTCGTATAGCGGCTGTAATGGCTGGCTACCATCGTAAATGCAGAAGGGATGGGGAGTGACCTACAACATTTAAGCTGTGGCTTGATGTTGAGCCATGTGGCAAAGCGTCGCGGTGTGTCACCCCATCCGGGGATCAAAATGCATTGTTTTATAACATGGTTTAGGTAACTTTAACTACAACATCGACTTTGCTTCTTATTTTCTATGTAATTATTCTCTCTCCCTTCATTGCAATAACTTTAACTTAGTCTAAAATTTGAAATATTAAGTGTATAATTATATAATTATTCATGTGAATAAGTAATATATTTCTATTTTGTTAAGCGTACTTTAGTGTCCAAGAAATTGACAATCACATTTATTAAACCCAAGCCTTTCATTTGTCTCAAATTTATGGAATGCAGATACTTAATGAAACTTGATTTACCTAGCATGCTTTACTATAGTTGCAATGATATTGAAAACTAAAATGTAGGCCTTCATAAAAGTGAAACATTGTAAAAGGACAAGTTAATGAACAAAACTATGCCAAGTGGTAAAGTTGGACATGTGGCTGCTCCCTCAACAAATACACTCTTTAACACTAAAAAGAAAAATTCAACGCAACAAATTGATTTCAACGATACCATTACTATGATATTTTCCTTCATCCACAATAAGAAAATTTCATAAAGGGCATTAAAAAAAATAAAAAAGAAGAAGTTGACAATTGAACCAAAATTCAAAAATATTTATATGGTGATGGAAAAAGGACGGATTCATGTTTGTGAACAAACATACAAATACAAAGTGATTTTACATATTTATTCATGTGGTGTGTGACATCTTTAGTCCAAACCAATGTTTCCATGATTAATAGAAGGTGTCTATAAGAATACAAATATAAGGTCCAAACCAATGTTTCCGTGATTATAGAAGGTGTCTATAAGAATACAAATATAAGGTAATTAACACATTTTCAATTGACAATAATGATGAAATTGAAATTATCATATTTAAAGATAAAATTAATTATAATTTATCTCAATTACCATATTCTACATGCCTTTCATCATATTTGCATAGGTTTTTCTTAGGGCATATTTTTGTTCTTCATTCGTTGGATCATGCCCATACTCCCTTCACTTTATATTTATCAGAGATAACCATAACTAATATTTCCATAACTTACAAATTCAAAATTTCGCTTAATTGGGAGAAACATAATAATTTGAGAACTCCATTTAAAAAGATAAAATTACCTTTAGTTGTAGCAAATAAATGAATCCATTCGATATTGGATAACTCTCCATCCATAATGATTAAATCATTGTGAATAATATAAAATATGTGATAGGTTGTTACTGTTCACCTTTCTTTATTGTCACTTGTTTCTTTGACTACTTGTCTTTTCTCCTTTTACTTTTCCTTATCCTTTCTCTTGCAGTGATCACCATGATATCCATATCTAGATCCACCTTAGTTCATATTTGTTGGCCCTTGTTTATGGAAGGAAGCGAAGAACGAGGAAGAAAAGGTAAAAAGCGAGCTTCGCGGGAGACACAGTGGTTGTCACTGGGTCGAAGTGAGCAAAAGAACATAGAAGATGGAGCAAAGTGCGGAAAAGCAAGCTGTTGGATGAGGAAATCGAGGATGATAGATCAGCAAGGAAGATGGACTGAGGATGACTCAGGAAGTGGAAAAATCCAGCATTAGATGTGTTGGAGCACTGCGAGATGAAGAAGGAAAGACAGGCTGGTGAAGCCCAAAAAGAATGGGTCAAGTTGACCTAGGGTTTTGGTAATTAGGGTTTTGACACCTAGGTTTTGACCTAAGACTGTCGGTGAGGGATTGTAATGTATAAATAGAGGTCGAGAGGACCTAGGTCAGGTCGATACTATGGTTGAGCCTTGTTGTCGATTATTGTTCAATGGGAGAATATTGTATTAAGGGTGAGCGAAGTGCTGAGAGAGAGAGCCTTCTGGTATTCTAAGATCTTTAGCTGGGTGCAAAGATCAAGTCCTATAGCTGGGTGTGCAGGAAAGGAGAGAGGAAGAGAGATAGAGAAGAGAGGATTTGCTGACCAAGAGCGTAGATCAGAACTGTAAGCTTTATCTTGATATATCATAAGCATAGTTCTATGTATGTAGCCCTAGAGAGAGGGTGAACCATGTACATCTATTGTTGTGTGTGTGATTGATGCTTTGAGCTCTGATGTTGTTATATTGTTATCTACATTATTGTATTAGATTAGATCTATAGCTGTGAAGGATAGATCTAGCTAGTTGAGTGATAGATGCATGTTATGTTGTTGTTGTAATAAGAACCACTTGATATTCCACTGGTTGTAGACATCTCTGTCCTGCAACCCGCTCATAGCTGCTTTAGGTGAGACTGCATCTGCTTCGCAGGTGCTGCCGAAAGGGCCAGTAGCTAGGGCTTGTTGGTGTGCTCTTGTAGTTGAACCCTGGGTCTGCCCATGTTCCAACAAATGGTTCCATTGCCGGGACTTGAATATTTTTAAGGGAATGTCAAGGTGGTTCCCTTCAAAGACAAATATTCAGAAGTGGGTAGAGGATCAAGAGAAGGACTTCGCTGAAGCCCAGAACAAGAACCCTAAAATAAGCACTGAAGATTGGCTACAAAGATACATCTTCACTGACATTCACGAGATCTTCTTTGGAGGAATCCACCAGGAGCTACATGAGTGGTTGGCTAGGTTAGTTGACACACAGTTTGAAATCAGATCTAGACCTCCCGTGGTTTGGACACCAACATTGATCTAAAAGGTCAAGAGAGTCGACAACACTGTATCTAGAGCAGTAGATCACTAGTTTGATAGTACCATCGGAGGATATATCATTGAGTTTGCTGTTGATAGAACATAATTGTATAGTCAAGCCGAGAGATAATTTTTCAAGGGACCTAGAGGAAAATTTTTGCACTTCTTGAAGCTAAGAATCAAGATGCTCTTGCATAAAAACCACATCTTGAAGATACAGTAGATTGATCGGACCTGAAAAGGATAATTTTCAAGATCTCGGATAGCGATAACGACACAAAAGCAGGACATACACGTAGTGGGAAAGTATTTCGAGGAGTTCACCTTGAGAATTTGTTTAAGAAAAACTATGGAGAAGAAGGTTTCTATAGTGGAGAATAGGTAGATCTAACCGACGAAGAGCATCCAGAGCACACCAGAATAGAAGAAGGGGAAGCCGAAGAACTGCGCCAAAGCGAGCCAAAAACATCAGGAATTGTGCGAACTTCTGAAGTAAGTAATGTTAATCCTCCTATTTTCCCAACAATACTTAGCAGTCAGAATAGTCATAACCACCAGAGTCTTCAGAGTATTATTACCAGTAGCCTAGTATCTACTCAGACAAGAACCCTAGTCAGGTTTATGGCAGATGAAATGAGACTCCCTATATTTAGAGGATATGGATCTGAAGATCCAGATCAACATTGGTTTCTGTGTGAGGCCGTATGGAATATTAAAAGTACCACCGATGAAGCCATCAAGAGAACCCAGTTCAACACTATGCTAAGGGACTGCGCACTGAGTTGGTACATGAAACTTGTCCAAGGATTGGCACAACCTAAGCCCTTGAATGAGATCAAGAATGCACTGATTGCAGAGTTTAAGAAACCTAAGTCGGAGTCACAATGTATTACAGAACTAAAAGATATTAAACAAAAGGTAGTAGAATCTGTTTGGGAGTTCAACCAGAGATTCAAGACCCTGATAGGCCGATTAACTTTCCAGATTCCCAACGAATAGAACAAAGAGTGGTTCATTGTTGCGTTGTTACCACACATAAGAATCCCTTTGATGCAGAAAAAGATTGCATCTCAAGCAGAAGCTTTGGAGATCACCATGAAGCTTGAATCAACACCGATGGGAGAATCTAGCTCAGGCATTAGCCAGATCATGAGCCAGCTAACTAGTTTGTCTTTACAGGTCAAGGATATGAAGAAAGATAAGGGAAAAGACAAAACATAAGATATATGGTGTGTAAGATGCATATATGAAGGCCATGATAGGGAACATTGTCCCTTATTTCATGAGTACTTGGCATCAGGGGCACCGAGCCCCTTAAAGCAAGTTAACCTACCCTGGTACGATGTATGCATAAATAGGCATCACTAGGTGAGTGCTACTACATGCAGAAGTATGTCCAGACACTCAAAAACTTGAATTGTACATTCTATAAATCAATGGGGCATGATGATCAGGATTGTAGAGCTTATGATCTCATGCATGAAAGGTCGAGAGACATATACAAGATTCAAGGCGAAGTACAACAAGAGGGAAACACTCCGCAGTACAACTCTCTAGGGAGAGGAAATTTCACTCCTCGCGGTGGCTACAAAGGACAAGGAGGAGGAGGAGGTATGGTCTGAGGCCGAGGACAAATAATCTGTTACAACTACGCGCAGCTAGGACATTTAGCAAGGGATTGTCAGAATCCCTACACAACCTGTAGTTATTGTAACTCCTTCGATCATGTCATAGAAGAATGCCCTGTGCTGTTGGCTAAACTTCAGGAAAGACAAGGACCACAGAAGAACCCACAAGTACAACTGATATATGCTGAACCTTGCGGAGCAGACCCTAGAGTCGTTGTTATTACTCGAGGAGGCACTGCTACAGGCGAAGACAGAGCAGCCCAAGGAAAGACTGAAAATGACCATGAAGTTAGGAAAGCTACATAAAAGACCCCAATGTTTGATGCTAGGAAAGAAAGATAGATATTCAAGGAGGCAAGAAAAGAGTTTGAAGGAAATCAAGGATCTTCATCAGAGAGACAACCAGAAATCAAAGAATACATCATGCCTCAAGCGTTTGATTCGTATGCATCACTAACAGAAGGGAAAGAGGTAAGAAAACTCATGGAATTCTTGCACACTTGTGTTAAGTTGATTCAAGATAAAGGCGCTGTACAAGAATTACAAGATTTAATCAAGTAGTAAGAACTAGGAAAAATAGACCCCTTACTGGATAGAGCAGTGCACCAAATTGGAAAAAGGAGAAGGAAAAATAAAAAATTACACTTGAATGCTCAGATAGGAGAATATGAGATAGACTATGTGGTCCTCAACTTAGGGTCAGAATTCAATGTCATGACGAAGCAGACTTGGGCAATGATGGGAAAACCCAAGCTGATATATTCCCCTATCAGGTTTCACATGGCTAATCAACAAGCTGTCAGTCCATTTGGACGATTAGAGCATGTCCCAGTGGACATCGATGGAGTAAGAACCTTTGCAGATTTTGAGGTAATTGAAATTGTTGATGATAACTGCCCTTACTCTGCATTGTTAGGAATCAATTGGGCCTTCGACAATTCCATTGTTGTTTATTTAAAAAAATGACGCATGACATTTGAGAAATATGGCCTTAGGGTCGTTGCGCCTTTAGATCCAGATGAAGGTCCACGATACACATAACCTATCAGAGAAGAGGACCACGCATTTGAACTAGAAAACATCTACAAATTAACAACCAAACATCAAAATTATATCAACCCTACAACTGACAGAAATCTGAGCTGGCGAAGTGACAACACATGTTCATCCGACTCAGAAGAAGCGTTGGAGAACTGGCAGAACCAAATGTACGAAGTATCTACAAGAAGATGTGCTAGGCTAACCAGAGAAGTTCGTTGGATTGGCACAATAGTGAGTAATCTACCCACATTTGATGGGCTGAACCCCTTAGAAAACTTCTTATTAGAATTTGAGACAAGTGTAACAACACAAAAGAGTCTGTTGGCAATGGATGAGGCCATGAAATCCACACCAGTGATATGGTGGGGGACACATAAAAGCAATATTACAGACTGGACACAATGCCGAACTTGGATGACAACGCGGTTTTCAGCACAAGTAGGAAGTTGCGAAGCATGATACACAAGTCAAAGCTGGCCAAAGGACCATGTACGAAGCTGCAAAGAGGCCTGGAGTGACATTCCTAGAGAACAATGGTTACACAGATTCGTCAATACGCTGGATACCACCCCAATTAACTTGTACCTTCAAGCAGATCTATGCCTTGTCACTTTAGAATGGGAAGGTATGATCCATAATTTTATAACCACCTTTTTGTTTGACAGTGAATTTCCTTCTGTATATCAAGAACTACAGATGGTGAGACATAAAGTATTTGAGGAGGCATCTAGCCTCCTTTTGGATCAAGAAGAGGATGAATGGACTGCGCCCCTCCAGAAACTGCATCCCTGCTACAACATTAATGCCGATGAAGACGATGACCCAAGGAAGGTGAATATCAATGAAACATAAGGTCAGAGATATGTGGAAGGACCAGGAGTTGAATTGCCATTCATTGGACAACCGATAAATATAAAGAAAGTCAATATTGGGACAGAGGAAACACCAAATCTTGACAATGTCAAAGATTACTGGAATGCTGCTACCATTGACAAAATCACAGAATTATTGCATGAGTATTAGGACTTGTTCCCGACCAATTTCACTGAGATGAAGGGAATAAAAGGACCTATGGGAGAAATGAGAATACCTTTGAAACCAGACATGAAGCTAGTCAAGCAAAGACCCTACAAATTGAACCTGAAATATAAGGAAAAAGTGAAGATTGAGCTTGACAGAATGCTGGAAGAAGAGATTATTGAACCTGTCGAAGAGTTGGAGTGGATTAGCCCCATGGTAGTGCAAGATAAGAAGACAAATGAGATCAAGATTTGCGTAGATCTCAAGAAGCTAAATGATGCTTGTCTACATGATCCTTTCCCTACATCTTTCATAGACGAAGTGCTGGATAACGTGGGAGGCCAAGAAGTATATTCTTTTACAGATGGGTTTTCAGGATAGCATCAGATCCGCATCACCAAGGAGGACCGTCATAAGACTACGTTTGGCACAAAGTGGGGATCCTACCAATATACAATAATGCCATTTGGACTGAAGAATTCCCCAACCATGTTTTCCAAGGTGGTGGTTGAAGCATTCAAAGAATTTTTGCATTAGTTTTTAGAAGCATACTTTGATGACTGTACTGTTTTTAGTTTGTTGGAAAATCATACTGAATGTCTAAGGCTAATGCTGGATAAATGCAGACAGTGTCAAATTGCTTTGAATTTGAAGAAGTTCATTTTCTTCTCACCATTTGGAGTATTATTAGGTCATATTGTATGCAAGCAAGGATTGTTGGTGGATCCATCCAAAATTACAATTATAGTTGATTTACCACCACCTACATTAGTCAAAAAACTGCGCACTGCGCTAGGACATACTGGCTATTACAGGAAATTTATCAAAGGATATGCTCAGATTACCGTGCTAATGGAGAGGTTATTAAAGAAATACTGTCAGTTTGGTTGGATAGACGAATGCCAATAGAGCTTCGACACACTGAAACAAAAGATTGTCATTGCGCCTATTCTAGTCTTTCCCAACTGGAATAAGGAATTTCATGTGCATGTTGATGCATCTTCTATTGCATTAGGAGTAGTACTGGCACAACTTGGAGAAGGGGACATTGACCATCCATTAGCATTTTCTAGCAGAAATCTATCTACAACTGAAATCAATTACACTACTACAGAGAGAGGGATTAGCCATGGTGTATGCATTGTATAAATTCCGCCACTACTTGTTGGGAGGACACTTTAAAATGTTTACCGATCACTTCACACTAAAATACCTAGTTAGCAAGCCAGTGTTGGGGGGGAGAATATGCATATGGCTTCTCCTGTTTCGAGAATATGATTTTGAAATCATAGTTAAGCCAGAAAGAATGAATAAGGGCCCAGACCACTTGTCAAGGTTGGAGCATAGTGAAGAACCTACCAGTCTATAGGACACACTACCGGATGCACAACTGCTCGCCATTAGAAATATTGATGACCACTTCGCAGACATAGTCCAGTTCTCGTCAACAGGAATAGCTCCAGTCGAATACACAATTCCACAGAAGAAACAACTAGTGGTGCGCGCTGTAGATTTTTCACTGATAGCTAGTCAGCTATATAGAATGGGACCTGATGAGATCCTAAGAAGATGTGTGATGGAGGCAGAGTGCACTATGATCCTCGAAGAATCTCATTAAGGCATTGTAGGAGGACATTATGCAGGAAAATCAACTGCGCATAAGGTTCTGCGAGATGGCCTTTGGTGGCCTTCATTACACAGAGATGCTAAAGAATATGCCAGAGCATGCGATGTATGCCAGCGAGTTGGAAAACCATCCTGAAGAGATGAGATGCCATTATCACCACAAATGACCTTACAAGCATTTGAAAAATGGGCCATTGACTTCATGGGACCTATAAACCCACCAGGAAAGCGCACAGGAGCAAGGTATATTATCACTGCGACAGAATACCTGACTAGATGGGCTAAAGCAAGAGTAGTTAAGGACTGTAGTGCAACTACAACTACACATTTTATATTCGATGACATAATAACCAGGGTTGGATGCCCTAAGGTCCTTATGAGTGATCAAGGTAGACACTTCATCAATAAGACAATTGAAGCCCTGACTGAAGAATTTGCAGTCCACAATCAGAAGAGTACACCTTATCATCCACAAGCAAACGAAATAGTTGAAGCATTCAGCAAGATCTTGGAGACAACATTGACAAAGATTTGCAGTGTGAATAGGGATGACTGGGATTTAAGAGTACCAACAATACTTTGGGCTTATAGAACCACTTGCAAGAAATTAACAATGCAGACCCCTTTCAAGTTGGTTTGTGGTATTGAAGCTATTGTCCCAGTGGGGTACTTGGTACCAAGCTTAAGAATTGTTGCATTTACAGACATGGATGATACTTGCGCTATTCATGAGAGGCTATCATAGTTGGTCGAACTAGAAGAAGGCAGATTCATTGCAGGCTTCCATCAACA
The DNA here is from genome assembly GCA_000966675.3 of Picea glauca. Lineage (NCBI taxonomy): Eukaryota > Viridiplantae > Streptophyta > Pinopsida > Pinales > Pinaceae > Picea > Picea glauca. The sequence goes on along the minus strand of JZKD02S1803106.1, from coordinate 68,495 downwards.
AATTCAGAAGGAACGAGAAAAGGCCTATCATGACAGACACATCACGAAGAATATATTCAGGCAAGGTGATTTAGTCCTGCTATATGACAGTAAGTTCATAAAACACCTTGGGAATTTCAGAACGCATTGGCTCAGACCAGATGAGATTGTCTATGTTACAAAAGGAGGAGATGCACAACTGAAGACATTGAAAGTAGATTGGAAGGAAGGCTTGGTGACGGCTGAAGTTGTACTATGAAAACCAACTGCTTCACAACTCTCAGTAGAATAAAAAAGATAAGGTTCCACGTACTAGGTGCAGTTGAAACTGGGTACCAGACACAGAAAAGACAGTCTGCACAAGGATGGAAAGGAGGCCTAAAGAAGAAAGCAAGGGATGCATTACGCAGTCAAAAGTCAAAGTAAAACAAGAGGATCAGATCTCAAGTGCCTCGGGATGAGTCACAGGTGAGTGTTGGGGGCCTGTTGGCCCTTGGTTATGGAAGGAAGCGAAGAACGACGAAGAAAAGGTAAAAATCGAGATTTGCGGTAGACACAGTGGCTGTCATTGGGTTGAAGTGAGAAAAATAATAGAGAAGATGGAGCAAAGTGAGAAAAATCAAGCCATTGGATGAGGAGATCGAGGATGGAAGATCAACAAGGAAGATGAACCGAGGATGACTCAGGAAGTGGAAAAGTCCAACATTAGATGCCCTGGATCACCGTGAGATGGAGAAGGAAAGACAGGCTGGCGAAGCCTAGAAAGAATGGGTCAAGTTGACCTAGGGTTGTAGACACCTAGGGTTTTGACACCTAGGTTTTGACCTAAGGCTATCGGTGAGGGATTGTAATGTATAAATAAACATCGAGAGGACCTAGGTTAGGTCAGTACTATGGTTGAGCCTTGTTGTCGATTATTGTTCATTGGGAGAATATTGCATTAAGGGTGAGGGAAGTGCTGAGAGAGAGAGCCTTCTGGTATTGTAAGATCTTCAGCTGGGTGCAAAGATCAAGTCCTGCAACTGGGTGCACAGGAAGGGAGAGAGGAAGAGAGATGGAGAAGAGAGGATCTGCTAGCCAAGAGCGTAGATCAGAATTGTAAGCTTTATATTAATATATCATAAGCACAGTTCTGTGAACGTAGCCCTAGAGAGAGGGTGAACCATGCACATCTGTTTTTGTGTGTGTGATATTGATGCTTTGAGCTCTGATGTTGTTATATTGTTATCTGTGTTATTGTATTAGATCAAATCTATAGCTGTGAAGGATAGATCTAGCTAGTTGAATGATAGATGCATGTTATGTTGCTGTTGTAATAAGAACCACTTGATACTCCCTTGGTTGTAGACATCTTTGTCTTGCAACCCCTTCATAGCTGCTTCAGATGAGACTGCATCTACTTCAGAGGTGCTGTCAAAAGGGCCAGTAGCTAGGGCTTGTTGGTGCACTCTTGGAGCTAAACCCTGGGTCTGCCCATGTGCCAACAATATCCATAACAAGGTAAGTACATAATTAGAACATAATTCAAGACTTAGTGAAAAATAATTAAGATATAAATGCAATAACCAAAATAGATTGTAGAGAAATAACATAATCCCTAATACATAGAGATATATTTAGGATGTAATTTTGTCCATTGTTATTTTATTCAAAAACCAACTCTTTCATATGAAAAAACATAACCTTGGGTATTGTACAAGCCTCAAGGAAGAAATGAGAGAGAAGGGGAGAGGGAAAAATGGCGAGAAAAGAGAAAAGGAGGGAAAGGAGGGAAGATAAGATGGAAGGAAAGAATGTGGAAGAGGAAGGAGAAAATGAAGAAGGAAGGAGGGGAAAAGGGGAAGAATAAGAGGAAGATGGTGTGAGGAGGAATAAGGAGGGGAAGAAGAACTATAGGAAGAAGGGAGATCGAAGAAGAAGAGAGGAAGGAAGAGTTGAAAAGAAAGAGGAGGATAAGAAGAGGAAGAGAAAGAAAAAAATAAGGAGAGGAAGGAGACAAAGTGTAAGAGGAAGGAGGATTATTTAAGGAAAAAGAGGAAGAGGAAGTAGGATTTCAGGAAAGAAGGAAGGAGTGTTTGGGGAAAAATAGGAAGAGGAAGGAGGGTAAGAATAAGAGGAAGATGGGAAAATAAAAGAAAGAGGAAGATGGGGAGAAGAATAAGAAGAAATAAAGGAAGGAGGAGTTGAAAAATATGATGAGGAGGAGGAGAAGAAAAAGTATAAGGGAGGAGGATGAGATAAAGTGGAAGAGAAAAAATGATTGGGAAAAAGAGGAAGAGTAAGGAGGATTTGTGGAAAACCAGGAAGAGAAATAAAGAGAAGAAAGGAGGAGGAGGAAGAGATTAATTCGATCCTCCAAAATCCTTTTTTTTTCATTTTCTATTTTTGTAAAATATCAAACCCTACACTAAAATAACATTCCTTCAATAAGTTCTAAACCCCTTAAACAAAACAAAAAAATCATATCAAACATAGTAAACTATACAAACTAGAAGAAAAGACTTGGAAAAAACAAAAATAATGGGATATTGTTGCCTTTCATCCAATGGGGGACCCAAGAAATCTCTACTAGACCCAAATGATCTCCACAATCTTCACAACAATTCTTCGCAGGCTTCAGACAAGGAAAATGTGAAATGAAATTTAAAAAGTGACCTGAAAGTCACTTAAAACCAAAATGTTGGGATAAAATAATGCAAAACTCAATCTTGCATCATTTTGTTTCTTGCACATTTTCATCATACGATGACAAAAAAAAAGTGACACAAACATGATGCGTGATGGAGAAAATATTTATCAGACAAGCTTGACAAGGCTCTGTGATGTAAAGCTGCAATCTTACAACCTTGTATTATAGTAATGAAATATCCAAGAACACAAATTGTACTCTCCTTTTAGAAACAAGAGGATATCCCTATAATGTGAAATTAAAAGAAAATCTCATCATGGGCATTCATGTGGGTAAATACCAACTTCCATTTAGTCCTTATTAAATCTATTTTATCAATGTACCTAATTTTCCTCCACTCAATGATCGTGTCCATCACATATTTTTTGAATGAAGTCAAAAAAATCATAAGGACGTTATTGTAGAAAGGGGGTAAGTTGTATGAGAAATCCAAATTCAATTTGGTTAAATGGATTCAAATTCTCAATCCCCTCCTGATCCATATTATTATTGGGGATGAAATGAAGGCAGAGATATAACAATGAAATACATAGAGATATTGCAAGAAATACAAAGTTACAAAAATACACAATTTCTATTAATGAGAATAATGTACAGAAACTGTAAAATACAGAGCGAACTGAACACGTTAGAATGGCGACAACTTATCTTTGAGAATAGATGTGACAACTACACTCATTCAAAAGAAGACGTGTTTACCATGAGGAATCAAAGGTTGTTTTAACATAAAGTAGAAATGAGAAAACCCTAAACATCTAAAAACCTAACCCTAAGAGATGAAACACCAAAAGGTTTGTGGGCCCCGATGGGGGTAATTGATACGTCAACTTCGTGAGGGTGTAAATTTTGCATTCAATATTCATTTGGGACGTTCGATACCTCGTCGAAAAGGTATAGCCAAGGAGTAAAAATTCTAGTAGAGGAAAATTATTCCGTTGGCAACCCCTGCCCGCCCATAAGTCCAAAAAATGTCGTTTAGGGCCTCAAAATGGTCCCATAAATTTAGGACCTAAAAAACTGTAAAAAACTGCCAAAATTGAAAAATATTCTTTGAGCCAGTGGAATAGGTGGGTGGCCACTGATATCCATCTATATCATCCC
>JZKD02S1803106.1:25802-52348 GCA_000966675.3 Picea glauca | reverse complement strand
TGGCCGCGTTGGCTGGGGCCATGGATGTTTCCCCGTAGGGGTTTTACCACGTGAAAAAATCGGTGTGTTGATCTTTGATCTGGTTATGTGAGTGGTTACTGAAGGTGTTCGTCCTTTGTTGGAATACCCGTGCTTTCGAACACAGTCCGTACAGCTGATGTGGCAGAGGTCGTACAACTGACGTGGCATGACCATAAGCTGAGGTGGTAATTGATGATGTGGCAATCATTTATTGGCAGATGTGGATAAATCATGTTTCAACACGTGGCATTTAATTAGCAAATGGGGTGGTGCCATGTGGCCCAGGCATGGGCTTCCACGTGGCACTGTAATTTGGTTGTTTGTTTAAAAATTTTTGTGGAGTCCATGGGGATTGAACCCTAGACCTCCAAACTTGGTTCAAAGATTTTACAAAGTTCGACCAACCAACACGCCACACAATTGTTTCTTATAATGAAACATTGCGAATTGTATTTAAATTTAGTCTATGGTTAAATGGGCGTAGGGTCCGGGCTGGGGCTTAGCCCCAGCCCCCGGTTTTTATGTGTGCCCATGTGACCTCCACTACAAATATTTGTGTGTGGCTATTTCAAACGGTTCTCTACCATTTGCACCCGCCACATGTCACGACCACAACAAGCATGCAAACGAGTGCCAACATATGCGCGGGACGTGGTCACATGGCCCATGCGTCTAACGCCTCTGCGGTTAGGGGACTAGGTTCCCTAATCGTTCTACAGTTGCGCATGTTTTGTGGTTATGTGTGTGGTGATGGTTTTAAGCACGGAAAAATGCACAGAGGCTAGGTTGGACACATAGAGGTGCATTTTGGTGAACCAGAGACAACAAGCTTGAAGGAGGAAAATGGCAGGAGGCCTAACTTCTTCATTTTTTGGCCAAATGAGGTGCTGAAAAATCCCAGCTAGGGGTTTTTGGATGTTTTGAATCCATTGGCACTGTTTTCAAAGGAATTTGGAGACTTCTATTGCAGGTTTTATACCATTGAAGTTTCAGGTTGCTCTAGGGAGCTTAGGGCCCCCATTGATGGAGGCCATGCTCAGATGAGCCCAAGTCTGTTTTCTGTGACCGAATAGTCATTTTTATCTAATTTTTATGCTCTGAACACATTGGGATAGGTTTCAAAGAAATTTGAGGAATTTTATAGGTGTTTTTTCCACAAGGAAGCTCAGGGAAGCTTAAGGCCACATGTAGAAGAGGTCATGCCCGGATGAGCCATGATCCGTTTTTCAGAGTTCTATTAGTCATTTTTGGGGTTTTTATGTATTTTGAACCCAATGGTACAATTAGTAAATCCATTGGAGTTAAGTAGTAGCTTGTAAATGAATCTTTGACAAACTAATCCCAGAGAGCCTAGTCCATTGATGGAGGCTCAAGGAGATGTAGCCTAGTTGGGGGTGAACTCCTTTATCATCTTGTTATTGTTGTGAGTTTGTTGGTTTATTTGCTGCAAGTTATGTTTATTGTGTATTTGTTTAAAACACATATTTAAATTTTTAAAGACCTCAGACATAAACATTTAAAAGAAGCATGAACTTGACACATAAAACCTCTTGCATAACTAAGACATTGAGCAAGGTCCTGAAAAAATTATTTTAATGGAGTAGAGGGTGCTTGCATACCAAAACAATTTAGCCCCCTATTTTCATATCACAACAATACACAATTTCTATTAATGAGATAAATGTACATAAACTTTAAAATACAGAGTGAACTAAACTCACTAGAATGGTGGAAAATTATCTCCGAGAAGAGATGTGATGGATACACTCATTCACAAGAAGATGTGTTTACCATGAGGCTCCAAATTCCTTTTTAACATAAAGAAGAAATGAGAAAACCCTAAACATTCAAAGTCCTAACCCCGGGATATGAAACACCAAAAGGTTTGTGGGACTTGATGGGGGTAGTTGATACGTCAACTTCTCGAGGGCGTAACTTTTGCATATGATCTCTATTTGGGGCATTCGATACCTTGTTGGAATGGTCTATCCGAGGAGTAAAAATTTCGTCGGGGTTAGGGGCATGTATTTTTCAACTCCTTCCCCCCAAAAGTCCAATAAAACATCGTTTAGGGCCTCAAAATGACCTCGAAATTTTGGAATCTGGAAAACTGTAAAAAGCTACCAAAATGGAAAATTGTTCTTTGAGATAGTGGAATAGTTGGGTGGCCATCGAAACCCTCCTGGATAATTCCTCCCCACTTAGGAAGTAATGGTCTCCATTTCTTCAAGTTCCTAGGGAAGCATTTGCTGGATCTGAACCTTTGTGAGCTGCTTGCCTTGCTGAAGAATTTGTCCTACTTATCTTGTTGAATGTTGTCATGAACCTGTTGTTGGAGAGGTTGGATCCATTCAACCAATCTAGCTGCATGATCTGACTCGGTCTGAGTGTGGAAGGACTCTGTCGGTTAAGATGCAACATGAAGAATATGAAGGGCTCTATTATAATTTTACTTGATTGGGCAGTGTGATGCATCCCCGTAGGTGAATTAAGAATATATGTGTACCCTTATACAATCTTGTTGATCTGCTTCTAGAGAATAGAAGGGTCTTGGTCCAAGGTGAAAATGGTTGTAGTGTCCTTCTGCTCACCTTCTAACTATATCTTGAAGAGGCTAAACTTTGCGGTATGAGAGATTAATTTGTAGCATTGTTTTTCCGGGACAATAGTTGGAACTACCTTTGGTATCATGTAGAGATGACCCACCAGAGTAACAATGACACTATGAGGTTGAGACTCATAAGTCAAATGAAGCTTCCACATATATGGCTAGCCTAACAAAACATCACAGACTTCTAGTGGGACAACATCACACAATACATCATCCTTGAAGGACTTTGTGTTGTAGGACAGATGACACTATTGGTTGAAGTGAAGATCTCGTCCTTGGTGAAGCCACCTGATGTTGTATGGATGTGGGTGTGGTGTTGTTGCAAAATCTAATTGATTGACGACCTTTTTTGAAATGATGTTATTTTGGATTCTTCTATCAAAAATGAAATTTAGTGGGGTCCCCTTCACCCACATCTATGAATGGAAGAGGCACTCCTCCTCCTCAGGATCCTATGGTTCATCTGGTTGGATTGTTGTGGTTGTGATGGTAGCAGTGGGTTCTGAATTAATGATTTGTCTCCTTTTATTATTTTTTGAATCAGAGTCCAAGTCGTGGATCAAGTCTATTTCTTTGATCTCGACTACCAATGACAGTTTTAGGTTGGTTATTTTTTGAGATAGGGCTGCCTTTACCATACTTTGGTTGTTGCATATTTGTAGACCTGAACTCCCACTTGTTTTGTTGCTTAAGTTTATGCTCTATTTTGACAACATATCGATAAGAGACTCCCAATTATGAGATGTCCAAAAACTCCATTTCGGTTTATATGTACATGTGTAGAGCCCCGCAATTTTTTTGAATCAGATGCCACTCTAAGTATTTGATACCCAACTTGGTACGCAAGGTATGGAAGATATTTTTGAACTTTGACATTGTTTGGTCCCTCTCTTGACACAATGTGGTCCATCTCATGTACTGATAGTCATAGTTTCCAATAGGGTAATACTATTCCTTGATGACATCCATAAAAAAATCCCAAGTGGGTTCGGCCTCAAACATTCCATACCCTGAGGAATTTTTCTCACAGTAAGTTTCCCACCAATTTTTGACATGGGGGACAACCTTAAGGAGCACAAAGGTGATCGTTTCCCTGTTGAAAAAATGGTGGACATAGAAATAACCTTCTAGCATATTTAACCAATTTTCCAATGCATCTGCATATATTCTACCTTCAAACACATGAATATAAAAATTAACTTGTACCTTGAAAGGGGTGGTGCCTCCAAAGTGGTTTCTTGATGAAGATTCATTTGCTGTTATCGACATTCATTGAAGGATTTGGGAAACATTATCCATCATTTTGTCCCTCTTTCGTGTGAGGGAGTCCTTAAGAAACATATTAATAGAATCTCATGCTCCCTCGTCTTTCGTTTCTTCTTCCATGGGAGGCCGCTTGGGATGGCGAGAGCGCTTGTCCTCCATAGAAACTAGATCAAGAACTAACTCTCTATATCCTGAGCTTGTCGGGGAAATGCATTGAGAAACGACAAGGAGCAACCTGCTCTGATACCATTGATCTTGATTATTTTGAGAACGAAATGAAGGAAAAGATAAAACAATGAAATGCAGAGAGATATTGCAAGAAATACATAGATACAACCATACACAATTTCTATTAATGAGATAAATGGACATAAATGTAAAATACAAAGCGAACTAAACTCACTAGAATGGTGGCAACTTATCTCTGAGAAGATATGTGACGGCTACACTCATTTGCAAGATGTGTTTATACCATGAGGTTCCAAAATACTTTTTAACATAAAGCAGAAATGAGAAAACCCAAAAAATTCAAAATCCTAACCCTGGGAGATGAATCACCAAAAGGTTTGTGGGCCCTAATGGGGGTAGTTGATACTTCAACTTCTGAGGGTGTAACGTTTGCATACAATCTCTATTTGGGGCATTTGATACCTCGTTGGAAAGGTATAGATGAGGAGTAAAACTTCCTCCAAGGGTAAGGGCATGCCATTTTGAACTCTCGACCCCCGAAAAGTCCAATAAAATATCGTTTAGGGCCTCAAAACGACCCCAAAATTTTGGTGTTATACAATTGGTTTGGATAGTTGGTTGTCATTAATGTCAACCCTTGGAGAGTGATATTTAAGATTTATTTCAACCCTTGGAGAGTGATCTTCGAGATTGATGTCAACCCTTGGAGAAGTTTGGAATCCCCAAAGATGTGGATGATATCGTTGGACAATTGGTTATAATATGTATGATTGAGCTTGATTGTGAGTTAGTTGATGTCATCATATGTGATGGATACATTTGATGAAGTCTACATGAAGGCCTGGAAGTGTGGTTATGGAACCCGAAGTTTGTTGAGGAATATGGACATGAAGAAAAATGAAAATGTAGGTAAGATACTCATAGATGGACAATACTCATCATGTCATTTCTAGTGATATGTGGAATGCCACATGGTTCCTCACGGTTAGGAAGATATGGCATTGTAAATTTGGAAGCCCCAAAGAGTGGTCAAGAAGCCACTAGTTGGTTACAAGTCTTGGTAAAAGGGTAAAGTGGGTGTAACAAGAAACCCCTAAAATAAGGAAATAGGTTACCTAGCATTAGTATAAATACACCTCAAAGAGTCTCTCTTATTTTTAACAAGAATGGTTAGGGATTTATATTAAAAAAGAGTTTGTGACGAAGCACATTACATAGAGGCAAAATAAAGTTGATTCTTTGGACTGTGACCAGAATGTTCTCTGAGAATACTACTGCATTCTAATGGAGAGCTTAAAAATGCTCCAAAAAGAACTGCTGGGCTGCCATGTAAAAATGGCAACATATGTAGACAACATAAACACAAATTTGTAAACCATGTATATAAACCTGACTAGAAATTATGAGATGCTTTTGCAACTTCCTGGATATTTGCTTTAATTGATACTGGCGGTGGAATTCCATCTTCTAGATTGTGTCTTGCTGCAGCCAGTGTTAGGTCAAGAGGAGCATGGATTTTTTCATTGTCATCTTCTGAATGGAAGGTTGAAGGAAGCCTTGAATCTATTGATTCAATTGAGTTTGCAGGGTGCTGAGGACAACCAAGAGGGTTTCCCAATTGTTGGCTAAGTAGGMTGATRTGCCTGGYRTTTCTATTGACCCCACAAAGAACATCGTGAGCTCTTGGTTATGCCAGTGTTCYCATGACTRTAKTTGGTTCTRAATATTTACAGTGTGAYGWCRGAGTTYCTGGTTTTTYGTTTKGAGTTCYCAGAGTCRCGAATCCATTCTTTCCCYTGAGTTTTTGACTACAACTCTCAAATCCTGAATTTTGTCTCAAAGCTCCTTAGTAGCACAGGAAYGACAGGAAYAGGGGGCTCTGGATCGCCTCCACATGATGAAAGGAGGAGTYAGAAGCACAAAAACATGAAACTYGAAGCTGAATTGCAAATACATCTATGAGGGAAGACAATGCATAATCCATAAATACRGTGAGTAGTTACCATTTGCACGCTTGAGAATACATGTGATATGGGTTTTCCAYAGACTAAAATGCTCRTCCATAGAGGAKATTGCAAATGATGACGCCATGGCAGTAAGAGGAGRCATTAGAGAGTAATGGGKGGATGCAAATCAAATGTGCAGAAGGTAAGAAGTGAAAATATGGGGCGCGTGAGAGAGAAGGGGAGGTACCAATAAGGAGCCACGAGGTCGAAGGAGGGACCRCRCRTCAGAAAGAAAGRAGTGCAAGATGTCCAGAGCGTGAGGGTGGTGGGACYCRGAGAGGAGAAAGAGTCTCTCCTTGAATATCTATCTTGTGAATGTTAGGGTTTATCTTTTGGAAAATCTATTAGTGAATCTGAGGTTGAATCTGACGTATCAAGTTTGAGGCAATGAAGGTTTGAAGAAGTAAAAGTTTTAGAGTTGTAGAAAATTGGTAACCCTAGTTTTCTGAGGTTATATGTGGACTACAGAAGGCTAGGTTGCATACATCCACCGACAGTAGGAGGCTAAGTTGCGTACATCCAACAACAGTAGGAGGGTAGGTCACGGATTTGGGGAAAAAATTGGAAGAAGAATGTTTGGTTGAGTTGCAACAAGGTTTGATGGTACAACACATGTGTTACAGGGTCTGAGATGGTATGATTTAGGTTTTCATGAGTAAAGGTATTTATTTTATGTATTTGTTTGAGGCTTGTTTCATGGATGGTATGGCACATGCTTAAGGCATGTCTTGGAACCCTTGTGGTACATGGTACATGGTTCCATATGGTTGAGGTGATATTGATACATGCTTGACACATATTCTTGGTACTTGGTACATGGATGTTATGTGCTCATTGTTAGAGGCACATATTTGTATTGGCATATGTATGAGGCACATTCCTTGGTACTTTGTTGAGGAGCTTCATTGTTGATATATTATGGTACATGGTGTATGGCATGATTGAGACATATCATGAGTGATATGGTATATGTTTGAGGCACATGGTTTGAGGAGCATCTAGAATATTGGGCACATTGTTTGAGATACATTTTTGGTATATTTATGAGGCATTCCTTGGTGACATTGATGCATTTTGCATGGTTGATGTACTTGGTGTTGTACATGGTTGATACATGGTATGGTACAGGTGTTGATGTACATTATTGATGTGCATGGTTGATGCACGGTTTGGCACAATTCTGGTGCATGGTTGATGCACGGTTTGGCACAATTCCGGTGCATGGTTGATGCACGGTTTGGTATAGGTGTTGGTGCATGGTTGATGCACTTATTGTGGTACAGGTTGTGGTGCACGGTTGATTCTTGGTATGGTACAGGTTGATGGTTTGGTACATGATTTGGTACATGGTTGAGACACATACCCTGTGATGGTATGTTGGTGATCTTGGTACATGCTTGGTAGAGGCATGTGTTGGTGATGTTGGACATCTAGTTGACAAGTGTCCTTGGTGTATGATCCATGTGAGATTATTTGGTTGAGTATCGATGAAAGTGATAGATTGGACATGTTCATCAATGAAAGGTTGATGTGACAGGTTGGATACAATGATAGGTTATATGTTGATGTGACAGAGGCAATGATAATGACAGTGACAGTGGTAGTGACATTGGCAGTGATTGTGGTAGTGACAGTTGGTCTACACTTATATTTCAGGGAAACATGACGGGGCAAGGAAAGGGGGTTGTATCCTCCTTCCAGTTGGATCCAGAGAATTAGGGAGTTGTAGCTTCCTTCAGGTTGGAGCCTAAGAATCAAGGGGTTTTAGCCTCCTATTGGTTGGAGCCAGAGAATTCAGAGAGTTGTAGCTTCCTTCAGGTTGGAGCCAGAGAATTTAGAGAGTTGTAGCTTCCTTCAGGTTGGAGCCTGAGAATAGGGGGTTGGATCCTCCTTCCAATTGTAGTTGGAGAATTTGGAAGTTGGTGCTTCCTATGAATGAATTCTTGATATATATAAGAAAGCAATTCATGGTTTTCTCCCATTTGGGTTTCCACGTAAATACTGGTGTATTGTTGATCCAAAATGGATCCAGGAAAACCAAAATTTCAAAGTTCTCAGAATCATATGAAACCAACCCCATTGCGTACCACTCGTCATGCTGATTCTAACCATATATACATATTTTCTGAAAATGGACACCGTATGCGAAAGTTTTCACGTTCATAACTTTTTCTCAAACAAGCAAAAAGTCAAAGGTTAAAGTCAATTAGTCAAAGGTCGTACAAATGACGTGGAAGATGATGTCAGCAGTATGTCATGATGACTTCAGCAGGGTGATGTGGCAGCACTAGGAGTTCACACGTGTTAGTCATTTTTGGCATTTTCGGGCTGAGTTGGCATGGTACAGAAGTGACACGTGGCACTATATGGAGGTGACACGTGGTGATACAGATGCTGATGTGGTGACACGTGGATGTACAGATGATGATGTGGCACTATACATATGATGACATGGCACTATACGGAGGTGACACGTGGCTATACGGATGATGATGTGGCACTATACGGACAATGACATGGCATTATATGGATGATGATGTGGCACTATATGGACGATGACATGGAATTGTATAAATGATGACATGGTAGCCGACATGGAAGGATGGCATGGAAGTATAGATGATAATGTGGTGGCTGACTGAGCAGGCTGACATGGCAGCTGATGTGGCATGATGATGTGGCTTGGGCCAATGACGAGGTGACACGTGGACCAATGAGGAGGCACCATGTGGCACCTTTTGGAAGGTCAAAGTGGTTTGGTGATTTTGCCAAATCTAGTGGTTACCACCAAATCTGGCGATAATCCTCCAAATCTGGCAAAATCCTGCTAAGTTTGGCTAACTGTTGCTAAATTTTGTGGAGTCTAGATTATTTATCCGTGCACAAAAATCAATAATTTTTTTTTTGGTACGTAGTTCGACACCGTACAAAATGTACATTTCTGAGAGGGTGCAACATTGGGATTCGTGTTGCAGGGAGTACTCGAGGGCCTGTTCAAAATCAAATCGTCTTTATACTCAAAAGTTGCAGAATTTCGAGGGGAGTTCAATTATGGCTTCTGTTTTTGCATCTGAGTAGCCGAATAGAAAAGTTCCTCCAGATCCCAAGATGTCGAGCCAAATACAACCGAGTTCATACTCAAAAGTCTCAGAATTACCAGTTGCAACTATTGGCGATGTCTATTTCTGTCCATAAGTTGTAGATCTGAAAGGTGGTTTTAGGAGTTGTTATGTAATCCTAAATTGGTATTGTTTTTAAGCATTATGGATTAATAAGAAGCCTCCCATTGAAGACAAAGGCCCAGAGATGTAGGCAAATTTGTGCTGAACTCTGTTAACGATATTTGGTGTTTTGGTTTGTTGTTATTGATGTTTACTTTCTGTTATGCATTCTTTATGATGGATACAACATTCATTCACTAAAATCTTGTTCTTCTCTTAATTCATAAATGGTAAATCAAATCATGCATAAACTTAACCATAGTCTTTAAGAGATTAATTTTGGATCAACTATGTATTTGATGTGATGTTGTTGATGTGATTTTGCTTATGATTATATGCTCATGATATATTGAATGAAAACATAGATGATACATTGATGATAAAATGCTGAAAATTGTTGTTAAAGTGAAAGAATATATATTGTGGTTAGAAGTGGTATAAAGTGCTCATACGAATTCATCCCCCCCTCTCAGTATTCCAACATTTGGGACCTGGAAAACTATAAAAAATTGCCAAAATGGAAAACTGTTCTTTGAGATAGTGGAATAGTTGTGTGGCCATCGACATCTGCCTGGATCATTCCTCCCTCCTTAGGAAGCAATGGTCTTCATTTTTTAAGTTCCCAGGGAAGTTTTTGCTAGATATGAACCTTGGTGAGTTGCTTGCCTTGTTGAAGAAGATGTCCTATTGATCTTGTTGAAGGTTGTCATAAACCTGTTACTGGAGGGGTTGGATCCATTCACCCAATATAGTTGCATGATCTGCCTCGATTTGAGTGTGGGACGACTATGTCAGTGAAGATGGAACATGAAGAACATGAAGGTCTTTGTTATAATTTTTCTTGACAGGATAGTGTGGAGGCATCCTCGTAGGTGAAGTAAGAATATATGTGTGATCTTCTACAATCTTGTTGATCTTATTTTGATGAATATAATGGTCTTGGGCCGAGGCGACAGTGGTTGCAGTGTCCTTCTGTTCACCTTCTGACTAGATTACGAAGAGGATAAAATTTTTGTTATGAGAGATTACTTTGTGACATTTTTTTTCCGAGACAATAGTCGGAACTACCTTTGGTATCCTGTAGAGTTGACCCCCAAGAGTAACAATGACACTATGGGGTCGAGACTCATGAATAACATGATGCTTCCACATATATGGTTGGCCTAATAGAACATCACTTAATTCTAGTGGGTTAACATCACACAATACCTCATCCTTGAAGGGATTGATGTTGTAGAAAAGGCGACATTGTTGGCTGACACAAAGATCTTATCCTTGACGAAGCCACCATATGTTGTATGGTTGCAAGTATAGTGTTGTTGATAAATCCAACTGGTTGATGAAATTTGCTGAGATGGGGTTATTTTGGCTTCCACTATAGATAATTAAATTTAGTGGGGTCCCCTTCACCCACATCTATGAATGGAAGAGGGACCCCCCTCCTCAAGATCCTCTGGTTCATATGGTTGGATTGTTGTGGCCACGATGGTAGCAGTGGGTTCTGCATCAATGATCTATCTCCTTTTATTATTTTTTGAATTAGAGTCTGAGTCGAGGCTCGACTCTTTTTATTTGAGCTCGACCACCAATGACTATTTCGAGCGACATTCATCGATGTTGTACCAACGATTGTTTTGGAAGTCGCACCACTTTCTAGTGTCCTTCTTCATCTTCCCATTACTTTTCTCTTTCTGTGGCTTGGACTGGTTGTATTGAGGTTGGATTTTTTTTGAGTTAGGGATTCATTTACCATACTTTGGTTGTTGAGGATTTGCAGACCCGAACTCTCACTTGTTCTGCTGCTTAAATTTTTGTTTATTTTTGACAACATATTGATAAGTGACTTCTAGTGATGAGATGTCCAAAAAATCCATTTCGGTTTGGATGTACCTATGTAGAGCCTCATGGTATTTTAGAACCAAATACCATTCAGAGAGGTTGTACTAAAGAGAAACTAGCTCAAGACCCAACTCTCTATATCCTGACTTCGTTAGGAACATGCACTAAGAAACGATAAGGAGCAGCCTGCTCTGATACCACTTATCTAGATTATTTTTAGAACAAATTAAGGCATATGTATAACAATGAAATACACATATATATTGCAAGAAATACAGAGATACAAAAATACACAGTTTCTATTAATGAGAGAAATGTATAGAAACTATAAAATACAGAGTGAACTGAACTCGCTAGAATGGTGGCAACTTATCTCTGAGAAGAGGTGTGACAACTTGTTAGTTGTGGAGCCTGATTATCTTCTTGTTTCATAGTTCTTTGTTTTCAGTCATGTTTATACCACATCAAGACTGTACACCCCTCCACGCAGGGGGGGGGGATCATCCCCTCGGCTAGGGGGTTAGGGGGAAAGTGGGCCCTCGGTGGGAGTTCGGGGGCGAAGCCCCCGAAGGAAAATTTTCCTTGTAATTGTATATTGTAATTTCATAGTAAATATGGACCGTTCATTATAAGGTAGAAGATCTAAAGGTAGAAGTGATGTTAGGGTTTTTTTCCCTAGAATGAAACCGTCTTTTATGAGGGAAATGTATTGCGGCTATGTATCATTGTGAATATTGTATTGTGAGAGAGTATACTGAGAGAGAAAGAAGAGAAAGTTACAAAGGGTGTGCTATAGGTTGTATCCCTTCATTTGCTGGATAATAAAAAGGAAGGACATGACAATTTCTCTTGTGGACGTAGCCCACACTAGGTGAATCACGTATATCTATGTCTCTATTGTATTGTGTATCTTCTGTGTCCACATTTGTTTTATTTTATTGTTCCACAATCCTATTTTTCTAACAACTGGTATCAAAGAAAAATGTAAGTCGCATGAAAAGAGGGTTCCTAGTTCGAGTGGGAGAAATGGCAGAAGATGGAAAGTTTAGGGTCTAGAAATTTAATTGCCAAAACTACCAGTTATGAAAGATGCAAATGGAAGATTATTTATATCAGTAGGATCTATTCCTACCATTGGGTGGAATAACAAAGAATACGATGGCCATGAAGGACGAAGAATGGGAGGTTCTTGACAGAAAGGCACTAGGAAAGATACAACTGATTCTAGCAGCATTGGTGGCTTTCAATATTTTGAAAGAAAAGACAATGAAGGAGCTGATGGATGCATTGGATAAACTGTATGAAAAACCCTCGATGTCCAATAAGGTATTTCTAATGAAGAGATTATTTAATATGAAGATGTCAGAAGGTGGGTTTGTTGTAGATCATTTAAATGAATTTAATACGGTTACTAATCAACTAAGTTCTGTAAAAGTGGACTTTGATCATGAGGCTAAGGCTCTTATAATCTTGTGCTCATTGCTAGAAACATGGAACGACTTGGTCAGGGCTGTAAGTAATTCTGTCTCTGGTTCAAACACTTTAAAATTTGATGATGTTGTTGGTGTTATCCTTAGCGAGGAAATGCGACAGAAAATCACAAGTGAGACATTAGGTAATGCGTTAAATATGGAGAACAGGGGAAGACAAAAGGATAGAGGAAAGGAATTAGAGAACCGCAGGAATTCTAGGAAGGGAAAATCCAATCCAGACTAGGAAAGATAGAGTGTTGGAATTATGGGAAGAAAAGACATCTGAAGAAAGACTACAGAGCTCCAAAGAAACAAAAAGATGGACATCAGGAGAAAAATCAGGAAGCAAATGTAATAGGTGATGTGTTACAAGATTCTTTGATTCTTTTTGTAGATAATATTTCTAAGTCTTGGGTAGTAGATTCAAGGGTTTCATTACATGACACACCCCATAGGAAACATTTTCTAGATTATGTTCAAGGTGATTTTGGACAGGTTCATTTGGGTGATGATGCACCATGCAAAATTGTTCGAATGGGAAAGGTAAAAATAAAGCAAAGGAATGGAAACCAGTGGTTGTTGAAACAGGTAAGACATGTTCCATATATATGGAAAAATCCAATTTGTATATCCATATTTACAGATAATGTGTGTAAGGTCACCAAAGGATCATTGGCAATAGAAAAAGGAGAGAAGGTAAGTACATTGTATTTATTTACTGGTAATACTAACTCTTCTATCTCTTTAGCTTCTACATGAGTGGATACAAAACTGTGGCATCATAGGCTTGGACATATGAGTGAGAAGGGGATGCAGATACTTCACAAAAGAAAATTGTTTCCAAATATTAAACAAATTGATTTGGAATTTTGTGAGCATTGTGTTTATGGAAAACAAAAGAGAGTCAAATTTCTCAAAGTCAGAAAAGAAAAGAAGAGTTAAAGGTTAGAGCTTGTGCATACAGATGTATGGGGACCAGATTAGGTATCATCTATTGGTGGCTCTCGTTAATATGTTACTTTTATTGATGATGCAACTAGAAAAACTTGGGTTTATTTCTTTTCAAAAAAATATGATGTTTTTGATACTTTTAAGAAATGGAAAGCTTTGGTTGAGAATGAGACAGGAAAAAGTTTGAAGTTTCTCAGATCAGACAATGGAGGAGAATATTGTAGCAAGGAGTTTGATGATTACTGTTCATACCATGGGATTTGTAGAGATAAAAAAATTTCAGGAACACCACAAGAAAATGGCATGTGAGAAAGGATGAACATGACAATCATGGAGCGTGCAAGGAGTATGAGATTGCATGCTGGTTTTCCCTTACAGTTCTGGGAAGATGTTGTAGATACTACTGCTTACTTAATAAACATAGGACATTTTTTTGAAAACACATGTATTCCAACAGAGGACGAAAACCTTCAGTAACCACTCACATAACCAAATCAAAGATAAACACACCGATGTTTTCATATGGTAAAACCCCTATGGGAAAACATCCATGGCCCCAACCAACGCGACCACTTGGAGAAGTTTATTAATGCAAAAGAAAAATATTACAGAGAGATTTTACAATAGAGTTTCTCACAATCGATCATCGGCAAATGACCCTCCATGCTCTTTAAATAGAGATCATGGACCAATCGGCTGCTAAGCCACAGATCAATGGCCATTAAGATCGAGGAGAGTATGAACCGCCAGATCACTCTATGTCAGGAACATATCTTGACCGTCAGATTTCCTAACTACAAATGCATACTAAAGAAACACACTTTTACCTAACGACATATTAGACCAAGTAGATCTTAACTAACTCCTAAGTGTCTAAATATCCTAACATCCCCCCTTAAGAACAACTTGGGATAGGATTGAAGGATTTACAATGTTGACACAATAGGGGAAGGAAGGAGGCATTAAAGCCTATCCGCCCTTAATGACAGCTTCTTGAACTCCTAACATAGAGAGAAGTTTGGAAAACTTCGCTTCTGTAAGAGACTTTGTGAAAATTTCTGCAACTTGATCCTCTGTAGGTCAAAAGAGCACTTCAATAACTTGATTATGAATGAGATTTCTGATGAAGTGCATGTGTAGCTCGATGTGCTTGTTGTGTTGATGTTGAACTGGGTCTTTCATGAGCTTGATGGCACTTTGATTGTCGCACCAAAGGATGGTCGGATGCTGCTTCTCGAATCCAAACTCTGAAAGGATCTGTCGAAGCCACAAGGGTTCCTAACTTGCATTTACCATTGCTCGGTACTCTACTTCTACTGAAGAAAGTGAAATAGCCTGTTGTTTCTTATAGGCCCAAGTGACAGGTCCTGAATCAAGACTGAAAACATAACCTGCAGTAGACTTCTGATCATCGGGGTTGCCGACCCAATCTAAATCAGTGAAACCAACCAATAAAGGAGCCCCCCCTAAACTGTAATGTATCTCGAACTGAACTGTACCACAAACATAGCGAAGTATCCTTTTAGCTTCTTTCCAATGGATTTCGTGGGGCATTTTCATATACTAGGCAACAAGACCAACAACAAAGGAAAGATCAGGACAAGTATGAGTCAACTATAAGAGGCTACCAACTAACTAACGGTACAGGGTGACATCAACTTTAGGAGAAGTACAGGTGGAAGTAAGAAGGGGTTGGTTTACAATTGTCCATGTGAAAGCGACGAAGAAGGTCACAAGCATACTTAGACTGGGAAAGAAAAAATTCTTCATTGGTTTGCAAAACTTGGAGGCCAAGGAAATAGTGCAAAAATCCTAAGTCTGTCATTTCAAATTTCTTCTTAAGGCTGGTTTTCACATGGTTTAAAAGTTTTGAGTCANACGACATATTAGACCAAGTAGATCTTAACTAACTCCTAAGTGTCTAAATATCCTAACATCCCCCCTTAAGAACAACTTGGGATAGGATTGAAGGATTTACAATGTTGACACAATATGGGAAGGAAGGAGGCATTAAATCCTATCCCCCCTTAATGACAACTTCTTGAACTCCTAACATAGAGAGAAGTTTGGAAAACTTCGCTTCTGTAAGAGACTTTGTGAAAATGTCTGCAACTTGATCCTCTGTAGGTCAAAAGAGCACTTCAATAACTTGATTATGAATGAGATTTCTGATGAAGTGCATGTGTATCTCGATGTTCTTTTTGTGTTGATGTTGAACTGGGTCTTTTGTGAGCTTGATGGCACTTTGATTGTCGCACCAAAGGATGGTCGGATGCTGCTTCTTGAATCCAAACTCTGAAAGGATCTGTCGAAGCCACAAGGGTTCCTAACTTGCATTTACCACTGCTCGGTACTCTGCTTCTACTGAAGAAAGTGAAATAGCCTGTTGTTTCTTATAGGCCCAAGTGACAGGTCCTGAACCAAGGCTAAAAACATAACCTGCAGTAGACTTCTGATCATCAGGGTCGCCGGCCCAATCTAAATCAGTGAAACCAACCAATAAAGGAGCCCCCCCCGAACTGTAATGTATCTCGAACTGAACTGTACCACAAACATAGCGAACTATCCTTTTAACTTCTTTCCAATGGCTTTCATGGGGCATTTGCATATACCAGGAAACAAGACCAACAACAAAGGAAAGATCAGGACAAGTATGAGTCAACTATAAGAGGCTACCATCTAACTAACGGTACAGGGTGACATCAACTTTAGGAGAAGTACAGGTGGAAGTAAGAAGGGGTTGGTTTACAATCATCCATGTGAAAGTGACGAAGAAGGTCACAAGCATACTTAGACTGGGAAAGAAAAAATTCTTCATTGGTTTGCAAAACTTGGAGGCCAAGGAAATAGTGCAAAAATCCTAAGTCTATTATTTCAAATTTCTTCTTAAGGATGGTTTTCACATGGTTTAAAAGTTTTGAGTCACTACCAGTAAGGATAAGGTCATCAACATAAAGGACAAGGATTATGAGATGGATTCCTAATTTCTTGGTATAGACATTAAAATCAGAATGGCATCTAGAGAATCTAGTGGCAATAAGAAATGTGTCCATTTTGGCATACTAAGCTCGGGGAGCTTGCTTGAGACCATAAAGATATTTCTTAAGGTGAAAAACAAGGCTAGAGTCATTTTGGACATAGTTAGGAAGTTTTTCCATGTATATTTCTTCTTGCAAATATCCATGCAAGAAGGCAGATTTAACGTCCATCTGATGGACCTCCCATTTATGTGAGGCAACAAGGGAAAGAACAAGGCAGATGGAATTCATTTTGGCTATAGGGGAAAAGGTTTCATGATAGTCAATTCCTTCAACTTGGGAAAATCCTTTGGCAACTAAACGAGCCTTGTGTCTTTCAACACTTGCATCTGATGCATACTTAGTTTTGTAGACCCATTTACATCTGACAAGTTTTCTTCCTTTTGGAAGAGGTACAATATCCCAAATATCGTTTTTCATTAAAGAACGATACTCTTCATTCATTGTTGTATCTCAATCTGGATGACCCGAAGCTTATAAAAATTTCTCTGGATCATTAGTCTCTGAAACTTGAGCCAAAAGAGAAGAGGCTCGCTGGAACTGTTAACATGTTCGACGCTGATTTGAAGGATCACCAACAAGATCACCATCTGTTTCTCATGTTGAACAGATCCATCTAGGAAGCAATGGAACTGGTGTTTGTTTAGGTTCAAATGACTCATCTGGAGGAAGGTCAACAGGCAGAGGAATAGGAACAAAAGAAGGCACAACTGTCGAATATGGATCACAGGCTGAAGAAGGCACAACCGCCGAATTAGGCTCGCAGGCCAAGATATTTTCATCAAATTTAACATCTCTTCTAAGACTAATTTCATTACAATGTGGTTGAAGAAGTCTATAACCTTTGACATATTCAGAATAACCAACAAATATACACTTCTCACTTTTANAAGGCTGGTTTTCACATGGTTTAAAAGTTTTGAGTCACTACCAGTAAGGATAAGGTCATCAACATAAAGGACAAGGATTATGAGATGGCTTCCTAATTTCTTGGTATAGACATTAAGATCAGAATGGCATCTAGAGAATCTAGTGGCAATAAGAAAGGTGTCCATTTTGGCATACTAAGCTCGGGGAGCTTGCTTGAGACCATAAAGATATTTCTTAAGGAGAAAAACAAGGCTAGAGTCATTTTGGACATAGTTAGGAAGTTGTTCCATGTATAATTCTTCTCGCAAATATCCATGCAAGAAGGCAGATTTAACATCCATCTGATGGACCTCCCATTTATGTGAGGCAACAAGGGCAAGAACAAGGCAGATGGAATTCATTTTGGCTATAAGGGAAAAGGTTTCATGATAGTCAATTCCTTCAACTTGGGAAAATCCTTTGGCAGCTAAATGAGCCTTGTGTCTTTCAACACTTGCATCTGATGCATAATTAGTTTTGTAGACCCATTTACATCTGGCAAGTTTTCTTCCTTTTGGAAGAGGTACAATATCCCAAATATCGTTTGTCATTGAAGAATGATACTCTTCATTCATTGTTGTATCCCAATCTGGATGACCTGAAGCTTCTAAAAATTTCTTTGGATCATTAGTCTATGAAACTTGAGCCAAAAGAGAAGAGGCTCGCTGGAACTATTAACATGTTCGATGCTGATCTGAAGGATCACCGACAAGATCACCATCTGTTTCTCGTGTTGAACAGATCCATCTAGGAAGCGATGGAATTGGTGTATGTTTAGGTTCAAATGACTCATCTGGAGGAAGGTCAACAGGCAGGGGAATAGGAACAAAAGAAGGCACAACCGCCGAATATGGATCACAGGCCGAAGAAGGCACAACCGCCGAATTAGGCTCACAGGCTAAGATATTTTCATCAAATTTAACATCTCTTCTAAGACTAATTTCATTACAATGTGGTTGAAGAAGTCTATAACCTTTGACATCTTCAGAATAACCAACAAATATACACTTATCACTTTTAGGCTGCAATGCTTTCCTTTTCTCATCAGGAATNTTTTAATGTGTGGTTCTTTCTCTCAGCAACACCATTTTGTTGTGGTGTATATGGAACAATGTGTTGCATTTGGATGCCCTGTGTAGTGCAGTAACTTGTAAAATTATTGTTCACAAATTCGCCTCCATTATTTATTCTTAACTTTTGAATTTGATGTCCAGATTGCTTTTCTACAAGGGCCTCGTAGGACAAAAACTTGTCAAAAACTTTGATCTGAAGTTTTAAGAAGTAAACCCAAGTACATCTGGAAAAATCATCAATGAAAGTTAATAAATACTTGCACCTAGAAAAAGAAGGAGAAGAAAATGGACCACACAAATCACTGTGAACAAGTTGTAAAGGGCCTGAGACATGCCAAGAGGCACGTTTGTCAAAACTGTACCGATGATGTTTGCCAAGAACACAACCGAAACAAGCACCATCTCTGCATGAAACAAGAGGAAAACCAGTCACCATCTGTTGATTACATAGTTTTTGGAATGTGTGATAATTTAGATGACCAAACCGCTCATGCCAAAGTTTGCTCAAGTCATCGCTATGAGCAACAAAAAATGATGAAAAAGTTGATGACCCAAAGTTGTCAAACTTGTACAACCTGGTAATATCATTAGCAATTCTAGTTGCAAGAACATGATTAGGATATTTTAGATCCTTGATTACAACTTGGTGAGGTGAAAACTCTACGGTTTTACCTTCACCTGAATGAGTGATTTTATATACTGATGGAAGGTTACAAGAAAGACTTGGAGCACATAATACATCATTGAAATGACCATTATCTACTTGAACTGTTCTAGATCCTACAACACTAAGAGATCTATCATCACCAACAAATATTTTCTTGGTGTTACATTCATTTAGAGCAGGAAATATAGCTTTATCCTTAGCCATATGATAAGATGCTCCTGAATCAATAAGCCACTCATCAGAAGAAGAAGTATAATTTGTGTTGAAGGAGAAACCAGAAGTGGAAAGTGCATGTTCATGAGAAGAAGAAGAAGTAGTAGAATCGATACTGATGTTGTACTTCTTCATCGCTGCTTCTAAAGTTGCCATCTTCTTGAAACATTTGGACTCATCATGACCATATTTATCACAAAAGTTGCAATGTCTATCAGTCTTCTTATTTTTATATTTTTCTCCTTTGTGACCATTAGGAGCTAAATCTTTTTGAGCGGGTTTGGGACCCTTATATTGCTTGTTGTTGTAGTGAGGATGTTGCTTCTTGGGATACTTGGGTTTATCTTTTTGCTGGGTAACTAAGGCTTTGTTAGAGGTACCTGCAGTGCTGATCACTCCAAGTTATATAAGCTTATCTTCCTCTCTAATCAAAGAAGCACAAAAGGACTCCAGTCTGGGTTTTTCATAAGCTTTCCCTAGAGCCTCTCTCATGGCATAAAAGGTAGATACAAACACATAATATTCACTACCTAGCTTAGAAAGAATAAGATAGATGTAATGCTCTTCATCCATTTTTATCTTACATTCTTCACATAAAATTCTAAGTGTTTTAAACTTAGATAGATAGTCTCCAAGGTAAGAAAAATCACTTGGAATCAAGGTCAGTATTTGATTTTCTAACTGTTGTGCTCGAATAATATTGAGTTTACCAAACACAGATTCAATCTTGTCCCAAGATTCTTCGGGGTCATCAATTTCTTGAAGGTGGTACCTTAAATAAGGAGAGATGGACATTCTAATTAGTCCTCGTGCTTCGTCATTCCTATTATCCCATTTGTCTTTCTTATAATCATCAGTGGGTGATTTTTCCTTTCCCAAGGTAATCCGGTATAGGCCTTTACTTCTTAATAAATATTCCATATGAGATTTCCATTGGAAGTAGTTGTTGCTGGTAAGCAAGACATTACTTGTAGAAGACATATTAAATATGTAGATAATGTGGATTTGAAAACTGAAATTGATAATCTGGATGGAAAGATCTCAAAAATTATGCTGTTTAAAAAAAATGGCACTGAAAACGGACTTCCAATGGGACAGTTATGCCCTTTTAAAAAAAGGCATAAACGGTAACCAACTGACCACGTGATAGTGTAAGTTGCTTTATGAAGTGACCCACTTTTATAAAGAGAAGTGGGGATCACTTTTACAATGAGGTTACTTTATAATAGAAAATCTACATGAAAAATAACTCTAAAATAAAATATTAAAGCTACTTATAGTGATTCACTTTTATACTTGAAGTGAAATACACTTTACAATTTTAGCATGAACGTTTTCAAAAAAGTAACAAAAGAGAGACTTGAACTCAAGACCTCTTACTTAATAAGGCAAGTTTTAACCAAATGGTCTAGAAGAAAATATTGTAATGTTCAGAAGGAGGATTGAGGTTTTTTGTTGTTGTTGTGGAAGACGACCTTGGAGAGTGTGCTAAAAAAAAACTCTTTTCACACAAGCAAACAATTTCGCTCCAAATCTGACTGTAATAGTCGTATCTTGGGAAAACGAAAACCTTTTCGAGTGAAATGAAAAGTGTTCCTGACTGAAATGAGTGCTCTGGATGCAATGGAACAGTCCTCTCAGCCCAAAAATGTACAAAAATGACAGAAAATTGAGATGAGACAACTCGGCTTCACGATCTCGATCTACAATAGGAGCGGGTCTTCAAACATTCTCTGATACCATGTTCGAAAACATAGGTATTGCAACAGAGGAAGAACACCTTCAGAAAACACTCACATAACCATATCAAAGATCAACACACTGATGTTTTCATGTGGTAAAACCCCTACGGGGAAACATCCACGACCCTAGCCAACACAACCAGTTGGAGCAGTTTATTAATGCAAAAGAAAAAGATTACAGAGAGATTTTACAATAGATTTTCTCACAATCGATCATCGGAAAATGACCCTCCATTCTCTTTAAATAGATATCATGGACCAATAAGGTGTTAAGACACTGGTCAATGTATGTTAAGATCGAGGAGAGTATGAACCGTCTGATCACTCTATGTCGGGAACATATCGTGACCGTCGTATTTCCTAACTACAAATGCATACTAATGCATAGTAAAGAAACACACTAAGAAACACACTTTTACCTAACGACATATTAGACCAAGTAGATCTTAACTAACTCCTAAGTGTTTAAATATCCTAACAACCTTCAAGCTCTTTGGATGGTGGAATTCCAGAGGAGGCATGGACAGGTAAAAAGGTCAACTATTCTTTTTTGAAGACTTTCGGTTGTGAAGAATTTGTCCATATTGGTAAAGAAAATAGAACAAAGCTCGAGGAAAAATCCAAGAAGTGTACCTTTATTGGATACAGTGTTAATGATTTTGGTTATCACTTATGGGATTATGAAAATCACAAAATCATTAGGGGTAGAGATTTCATATTCAATGAGAAGGTCATGTACAAATATCAATTGTAGGAAAAGAAATAGGAAAAAGAAAAACATAATACACAATGCTTAATGAGATCACTGAAAACGAAATTCCAAAGGTACCATAAAATCAAAATGTACAACAACAGGAGAAACATGTACCTCAAACTCCTGCAAGTGTTGTTAGAAAACATACCAGGTTAAGTAGACCCCCTGAACAATACTATCCTTCATTGTATTATTTATTGTTGTCTGATTCTGGTGAACCAAAATGTTATGAAGAGTCAATGTAGGTAGACACTAAAAAGAAGTGGGAGCAAGGTATGAAAGAGGAAATGGATTGTTGTTTTTTCTTCGTATGAGATATGATCAATATATTATTACAATGATGAGTGTTCCATATATAGGAAACATATGGTGACCATCCATGAAAGGATGCATTCCTTGAATAATCAATAACTATTTATTATTATCATTTACTTATTATATATGATATTCAATAATCAATAATTATATTATTAATTATTATTCTAAGAGAATGTCTTCCCAATTTTTTCCAAATATCAACACTCCCTCTCAAGAAGGGAGACATTCTACATCATTCCAAGCTTGTCTTTGAAGTATACAAACTTCACCCTAGATTCATGACACTTGTCTGTCAGTCTTGGGAGACGTCTCTCTCCCACCTGGACCGAGGAGAAATTCCTTCTGCAGCTCTCCCTATGAGCCAATTAACTCTCTCTAAGATTAGGCTCACTCTGGGTCTACATGTAATAGCATATAACATCTTGAGTCTTTATTATTCCTTGTCAAATCACCATGACTAGGACAAAGACCACACCAAGATCTTTCACCACAAGTACACACCTATGATTGAATGCCATCTTGATGCTAACTGTCACGTGGAAAGCATTTCAAGCACCTCGAGTCCATATTATTCCTTGTCATGATCAAGGAAGGACTATGTCTGGGCCCATTTACCACAAGTGCACCTTTATGATAAATGTAACCTATCTCTCTTGGTCTGCAGCCCAATCTAGGATAAGGTTTGCCTGATGCTGAAACATCAACACTCCCTCTTAGCTAGGAAGGTATCTTTCCATGGTAGTACACAACTATTTTCTAGAGACACAGTCTTCGCCAGTGGTACACAATCACCATAGTAGAAAAAGGTTTTTCACACATGGAACTCACATGTGGAATTATAGAGGCTACTCCCTATAGGAACACTTAGGGTCAACTCCCCATAGTGTGTGACATCAAGGTCAACTCCCTTGACATATTCTCATGTTATCTCCACAAGGGACATGTCCTCATGTTATCTCCACAAGGGACGTTGGGATATAATCCCAAACACAATTATCCCTTCTCGGATGAGTGTCCCACTTATCCCTTCTCGGATAAGTGTCCTCATAGATCAAATCAACTCAGTTCACAGAGGAGTACGATCTGAAGAATGTATGTCACACATGGCACTCCCATGTGGACTTCTAGAGGCTACTCCCTCTAGAAACACTAGCGTTAACTCCCCATAGTGTGTGACATCAAGGTCAACTCCCTTGACATGTCCTCATGTTCTCTCCACAAGGGACGTTGGGCTATAAGCCCAAACAAACTTATCCCTTCTTGGATAAGTGTCATCACAGATCAAATCAACTCAGTCACATAGGAGTACGATCTGGAGAATGTCTCAGGAAGCTGCAAACATCAACACTCCCTCTCAGCGAGGGAGGCATTCTCTGCCACACCAAGTCTATCATGGAAGTACTTAAACTTCATCTTGGTTTGGAAAGAACATCAACAACCCGTTCATTTGTAGGAAGGTACTGCACTAGTACTTCCTTCCTTTGCTCCATGTCTCGGATGTAATGGTACTTGATCTCAATGTGGTTCAATTTGTCATGAAATGCTGGATTCTCTGAGATATTCACACAACTTTGGTTACCATAATGAATAATGGTGGAATCCAACACATGTTTAGGCAAATCTGCAAGGATCTTGTGAAGCCACATTGCTTCACAGATTGACATAATTAATGAAATGTACTATGCTTCTGCTGTTCTCAAAGCCACATAAGTCTATTTTCTGCTACAC
The DNA here is from genome assembly GCA_000966675.3 of Picea glauca. NCBI lineage: Eukaryota > Viridiplantae > Streptophyta > Pinopsida > Pinales > Pinaceae > Picea > Picea glauca. The sequence goes on along the minus strand of JZKD02S1803106.1, from coordinate 28,330 downwards.
TAGGAAACCATGGAAGATCCCAAAGTGAAGCAACACCTGAAGGTGCTCTTTCTATCCACTGTGCTCCCTGCCCAATCATAGTCAATATATTCTTTCCATATCATATCAATACTGGAAGTATATCTCAGACCATGTCCAACTATGCTTCACCGGTATCTCCACACATGCTTCACAACAATCCAGTGTGTCTATCTCGGCTGACTCATAAACTGGATAAGTGCATTCACTGCATAGAAAATATTTGGTCTGGTGTTAACTAGATACATCAATGATCCAATCGACTGTCTATGCATATTCAGATCAATTTCATTAGAATCAGAAGAAGACACACTAGTTTCTTCAGATTCGTCACCATTAGTGTAGCCACAGGCTTCAAGTTTAACATCCCAAAATTCTTCAATATCTCAACTGTGTACTTCCCCTGACTTAGGAAGATCTCATCAGTTCTCTTCCACACCTCTAGTCCCAAGAATTAGTGAATCATACCAAGGTCCTTCATCTCAAACTTAGAGGCCAACACATACTTGCATTCATCAATAAGGCTCTCTATACCGGTGATGAATAAATCATCAACGTAGAGGACCAAAATCAGGGACTCACCATTAACAATCTTGTAGTAAAGGATGGGATTGACAACACTTTTGATGAAGCCCAAAAATCATCAGGTGTCCATCAATCCTTGCATTCCAAGCTCGAGGTGGTTGCTTGAGTCCATACAAGGCCTTCCTCAACCTATACACATGAGACTCCTTCTCATGTATCACGAAACCATATGGTTGCGTGATGTATACTTCTTCCTCAATATTTCCATTGAGAAAGGTTTTCTTTACATCCATTTGATGTACTCTCCAACCCATGGATGATTTAGGGGAAATAATCATTCAGATAGAAGTGTATCGAGCAACAAAAGAAAATGTCTCCTCATAATATATTCCCTCCACCTAAGAGAATCCTTTAGAAAAAAATCTCATTCTGTGCCTCTCGATGCTCCCGTCAACTGTGTGTTTGATCTTTTAGATCCATTTGGAAGTCACTACATACTTCCACCCAAGTCTCAGAACAATATCCCACACATCATTCTTCATGATGGATTGCTACTCCTCCATCATGAAATATCTCCATACTGGATGACTAGTTGCCTTCTCATAATAGGAAGCGGCTAAAAAATGAATGATGTGGCTCATAGTTGGGACATAGCATGGATATCTCTAAGGTATATTGCTCACTCATAAGGTACCATGAGGATATGCATATCCTTCTACCTCCTACAGAGTCTTACGAGCCCATGTAGGTTTCTTCCGACCTACTACAATATCTTTGGGAACATCAAATAGAGCTATAGGATCAATAAGATCAATTGGATCATTTTGATCAATCTCCATGTGAGACCCTCTAGATCTCTTAAAGGATACCTCCTCCTCAAAGTTAACATCTTTGCTCACCTCAATCTATCTCTAACCAGGGATGTAGATCTGGTATGCCTTCGAAGACTCATTGTACCCCACAAATGTACCCTTTCTGTATGAAGGATCTAGCTTGATCCTTTTCTCCTTGGGTACATGAATGTATACCGGACACCCAAATATCCTGAAGTGTCCAACCTCAGGCTTCACTCCGATGAAGGCCTCCTCAGGCATCATGTTACTCAAAGTCTTATGAGGACTTCTATTTTGAACATACACTGTATTCATGGATGTCTTTTCCCACAGACATAGGTAAATGTTGATCATGCTAACTCATCTTGGACAATACTGGATATATCGAGGATTCCCTCATGAAACCAATGTCTCAGGAAGCTGAAAAACATCGAAACTCCTTTTGGAGCTAGAGGTGAATCCTCCTCTATCTCTTCTCCCTTTGACAATGAAGGTATCTTTTCCTCCTTTGGATGTAACTCAATCTCTTCTCCCTCTGGATGTAGTACCACCTCCCTTTCTGGGAGTGTCTCTACATACACTGGAACTACTGCCATGCTTTCTTGCTCAACATCTCATGGCTTGATTCATGTAATGGGATTGCTAGACCTACTCCCTCTAAGTCTCATAATGTGTTTTCCTCTACTATATCTACCATAGTTGTGCTACAGTTGGTCTTGACTCACTGTATCCATGATCATTGGAACTGTCTCTGCTATCTGGCATGGTCTTGTCCTGGGAGGTACATTGCTCCTAGAGACTTCCTATATCTGAGCATCATGTCTGGAAATGTATCTCCATGATATCATGTTGGAAGGTCTTTCCCTCCATTTCTGCCTTCTGCAACCATCATTATGGCTCCTTCTCAGAGCTATTACCTGTGACCTTCCCAGAAAAAGAAACAAGAACAACAAAAAGCCTCTCTTAGAGGAGATCAATTTATCTTGTGCACAACTATATACAATGACTCTCCAAATAATATGTCTTCTGCTATGACCAACACACATCCATCATATACTCGATGTCATACAACTACTAACACACATCCATGATATACTCAATGTTATACAACTACCAACACACATCCAACATATACTCGATGTCATACGGCTA
>JZKD02S1803105.1:607195-622690 GCA_000966675.3 Picea glauca | reverse complement strand
ATCAACGACCCGCCATTTGGCCTTTGACCATTGGCTTATGTAACGAGAGCCTATGTTAATGCTAGCGCGTGGACGCATGGGTCATATGACCTGGCCCTTGACGGTTAGGGGCTAGGTGCGCCCGTAACTGTCCTACAGTTTGCACGGTTCGCGCGGTTGCGTCTGGTGCTAGGTTTTTACACTTAAATATGCGTGTGGGCTAGGTTGAGCCAACAAGGGTTTGTGTTTTGTAGATGCAGAGACAACAAGCTTGAAGGGGGGACTTCCAAGAAGCCTATCTTCTTCATTTTTTGGCCAAACAAGGTGCCGAAAAGTCCCAACTAGGGGTTTTTGGACGTTCTAAAGCCATTGGAGTAGTCTATTTGGCATTTTGAGCATTGTAAAGCACATTTTTGAGCACTTTGAGAAAATAATACAAATGATCCATTGGAAGCTGGACCAGGAGATGTAGCCCAAGAGAGGGGTGAACTCCTTTATCATTTGTTGTGTTATGTGTTTTATGTTCATTGATTATGCTGCTGTTTATATGCATCTTGAATGAGAAAATCCTATTAAAAATTGTGTTGCAAAGATGATCCATTTTCATTTTAACACATAAATTTTACTTGCAAATATTTTCAAGAATACAAGTCTTCTTCATTTTTATATCACCTGCGCTAGTAGCTGCTAGCTACCCTCAGGATTCAACCTGATCAGAAATTTATGAGTTAGAGTATATTGTGGTGACATGCAAGTGTAGCAACAGGCGTAATTTATTACCTTTAATTATACACAACAACTTTCATCGCTACGGTTCCACCTACTTCCCTGAGGCTCCAAGTGCGTATAAGTTATAACCAGTTACCCAGCGTCCACGCCGTCACTCCTACTACCTAGCCTCTAGGCCCTACTACCTTGCCCTATGTTATACAGTATACCCACTAGAGTTTTTGACGGGCATTGGAGGCGATCACACGTCAAATTGATAGGTAGATATTTTAATGCAAGTCAATCATGACGTTTGAATTTTATTAGCAAGTGTCAAATATGGGTTGAGAGGAAAAAGATGGGCTGTAGCCCGTCAAATTCCAGGCCTGGATGGCACACTGACAAAGGCGGGTAGCCACAGTAGTTTTTACGAGCAACATTGAATGTTTTTGCAGGTGAGATTCGACTGCTTATAATATACCTACCTCAATATTGAGCATTCAATGCTGCATAACGGGCATGTATACAATCCACCTTCTTTTTCCAAGAAGAAAATTTTCTCATGTATTATAATAAGGTTTTGAAACCAAAATAAATACAGGCATGTATATAATCCACCTTCTTTTTCCAGAAGAAAATTTTCTCATGTATTATAATACGGTTTTGAAACCAAAATAAATATAGTTCAGTGCTTTTACAAAAAAGATATGTACTGTTTCATCCATATCTAACTCTTCCAATAACCACATGTAAAAGATATTCTTATATCTTTTTCATTGCACATCCATTCCAGCTAATAGAAAATGGGTCTAATATTTCATACAAAATATGAGCAAAAAAACATAAGTCCAGGGCTAATTTTCATTACTAAAAAAGACTAAAAATGTGTGATACATTGAGGGGGACCCTCATTTCCTTTTGTCCAGTGCTGATAAGTCAAATTAACAATCACCAATCAGTGTTGATAGAGCTTGTTTGGAGAGCATATCTACCTCCACATTTTTTTTTTGAAAATATGTGAGACGCTGATCTGAGTGAAGGCATGTATAAGATCGGTAATCTTATCTTTCCAACATTCAAGTGAAATGACTTGAAGTTGACTCTTGTGGTTTAACCAATCAATGATGATATTTGAGTCCCCCAACACTTGTAGTTCCAATATATTGTGTCTAGTAGCCAACATAAGGGTAGCCCACACACCAAGGAGTTCAGCTTTGGTATTGGAACCAGCTCCATAGTTGAATGTCCAAGTAATCTTTGAATGATATAGCCTTTTAATCGGTCCACCAACACCATAGTGAAGTCCCTCATTTTGAGAAGTGCCATCAAACCAAACAATGTTCCATCCTAGGTGGAAAGTAGGTTGGATGAACATAAGAGTAAGTGTCCTCCTATCTCTAATCTCCAAATCGCCCATTATCCTGAAGCAAACAAATTTAATGGAGACAGTTGTGTTTTCAAAGATCACTCTGTTGCGACCCAACCAAATATACCAGCAAACCAATGCAAGGAGCTGTGATAATGTGAATTCCTCCAATGACCAGTTCAAGAGACAAGCATGTAATGTGGAGCCCTTCCATGTAGTCCGGAGTTTTAGGGTGAGAGTAAGCCTATGCCAAACAATTTTAGTAAATTCACAATCTAAAAATAGATGGGAGATAGATTCAGAGCTATTGCGACATAGAGAACACATATTGGGTCCCTCCTAGCCCCGACGAAGAAGATTGTCCCCGGACAAAATCTTTTCACTTACTGCTAGCCAAATGAATAATTTAAGTTTCAAGGGAAGAGGCTAGTGCCATATATATTTACTCCAACCTGTACACCTCTAGTTCCAAAATGTGGATTATAAAGCATTATATAAATTCTTCACAATCATATTGTCAGATCGGTCACCTCCAATCCAGTGTAAAGAGTCTTCATGTGTGTTAAGATGTATCCCCGCACCAAGAAGTGTTGAGCAATATTACTGCCATTCTAGAGCCATATTGCCCGATAGACCCATGTCAGTGCTATTTTTCCATTTAGTGCATATAACCCCATGTTCAATAGTGTCCACAGCTTAGAATAGAAATAAAACTTGTTTTTCCCGTAAATGATGTAGGAGGCCCGGAGTGAGAAAACCAGTGGACCCGAGTCCCAGAATAACATCCTTGCCGATGTGTATAGAATGGCCCGATCCTGGTTTCCAACAAAACCAGTGTTGTATAAGATGTAGATTCTTCAGGAGATATCTCAAGATCGGAGAGGCAAATGTGGGACAAGTAACTGAGTGTTTGAGCCAACGTGTGAGTGAAAGAGGGGTGATATATTTACCATAAATAACCCGATGCCAAATCTTGTCCTGAGTCAATACTCGCCAAAGAGATTTTGTTGCCGGAGCTTGTTTGAAATGGAAAATATTGCAGAGTCCCCAACCGCCTACCACTTTTGGTTTTGCAATGTGCTCCCAACGACATAGATGAAGGTTTTGTTTAGAGATACCACCTGTCCAAATAAAGGAGAACATCAATTGTCAGATCTTATTTAATATAGATCCTAGGATGGTAGCCAGAGCCATCCAATAGACAACTTGACTTTCCAGGACTGATTTAATAAGTATGAATCTCCCCCCCATAGTGAGCCATCTATTGCACCAGTGGGCAATTCTATTCTCATTTTTTTTAAGAATCCAATGTCAATTAGTCACTTTATAACATTCTAAATTAAGAAAATAACCTAGATATCTCAGTCCCTATGAGATCTCAAGAAAGCAGAATGGGAAGATGTTCCTATATGACTCTATGTCTACCTCCGATAGTCATGAGTGATTAAAGGTAGATTTTGTCACATTTATCTGAAGCCTCGATGCACGACATAATAGTTTAGAATAATATTGATTACCCTCCATTCTTGAGGGTCAGCTCTGGTCACGATGATAATATCATCCACAAAGAAAATATGCAGTATCGTTACCAATCTTGAAACCTTAATACCAGTAATTTTCCCCGCAAGTTGACTCGACTTGAGAAGAATGCTCAATCCTTCCAATACCAATATAAATAAGAGTGGGGAGAGTGGGCATCCCCGTCGCAGACCTCTCTCATTTGAAAAGAAAGGCATAGATTCCTAATTAACCAGAACAACAATAGTCACACGAGACACACAACCCATGATCCATCTAGTAAATGGTAGTCCAAAATCGGATTGTAACAGTATCAACCTAAGAAAGTCTCAATTGATACAATCAAAAGAGTTTTTGAGATCTAATTTTAAGATCAGATCTTGGAGCTTTTTATTTTTTACGTTGTGTAAGACTTCCTGTGTCGATCCAATTACATCCAAAATCTGGCGGCCTTTGATGAAGCCCAACTGGTCACCCGAGATAAGACAAGACAAGAAATGTTTAATCCTATTGACCAATATTTTAGTGACTAGCTTGTAGCAGAGATTACACAATGCAATAGGCTTGAAATCGCTAAAGGAGGTAGGATGATTTGTTTTGGGAATCAAGGTTAGGAAAGTAGAGTTTATAGCCTGATTGACCGTCCCTCTGAGTCTGGCATTTTCTACCAATTCCTAGAGATCATCAATAACGGGATCAAAGAAGTGTAGATAAAATTCGACTGTCTAGCCATCAGGGCCTGGACTTTTATCCTTTTTTAATGTATTGAGATCCTTCCAAATCTCTTATTTTGTACAAGCCACATACAGTTGATCTTCCTCCCGATCACAGATGATCTTAGGGAAGAGACTGGTAATGGATGCTTGGTCCATGTAGTTTGTAAGACCCTAATCAGAATAAGCAATTTTGAAATAAATGAATGCCACATTTAAGAGTTTGTCATGTCCAGTGATTGTATCTATCATGTTCGATTGTAGATCCCAAATATGCTTATGATTCCTCCTGTGACTTGCAAATTGATGAAAATACTTTATATTTCAGTCTCCACAAGTGATCCAAGTGGCTCTTCTCTTTTGACGCTAGTGTGCTTCCTCGATTAGTAGAAGTTTGTTCCATTCTGTCTCAAGATTCTTGATATGTTGTTCCAAATTTAAGGTTCCATATCCCCTTCCCACAGAGTTATCCTGAATCAAATTTTGTATGTTGAGTTCCAACTATGAGAGTCATTGTGTATTCTGAGTAATCTGAAGTCGAGCCTAGCTTTTAAATTTATGTTTTAAGTATTTTAATTTACATGCAAGACGTCTCTGAATGTCCACCTCATGATGATAGGATTGATCAGTCCAGACCTCCGTGACCAAGCACTCAAAATCAAGGTTCCCCAACCAACATAGATTAAACTTATATGGATATGTTGAGCAGTGAGAGTAAGAATCTAGTTGTAGTAATATGGGAGAATGATTTGATATGAAAGGGTACGTGAACCGGGTTCTAAATCTATCTTAATGATGAAGAAGATTATCAGATAAAAAGAAACAGTCCAGTCGCTTCAAAATTCTCTTTGAACCAGTCCTACCATTTCTCCAAGTGAGAATCACCTTGGTCGGTAATAAATCCGCCAAGTTGTTTTGTTGGAAGATATATGTAAACTATATAGCTTCTACATCAGGTAAAGTTGTGTCTCCCCATATCTCATAGGATGATAGAGTGAAATTGAAATCCCCTACCACAATAACATTAAGTTTATCCAGTAGACTTGTTGCAGAGACTTTAGACCAGAAAGTAAGCCTATCAGTACAAGGTCCATAAACATTGAGGAGGTTTACCTGTCACTTGTTATAACAATAGGTACCTATCAACAAAATGTTGCCACAACATAAGAAAGGCTCCAGTTCAAATAATACCGGATCCCAAGCCACGAGTAACCCACCCGATTTTCCCACAGAGTTAACTGCACTAACAAACCAATGTGGCTTTAAGCCGTTGATGAAGACCTGAGACCATTGTTCGTCCACTAATGTTTCTTTAAGAAAAATAATGCTAGGATGGGTGTTATCAATCAATCACCGAAGAGAAGCCTTTTTTAGGGCACCTCCAACCCCTCTAATATTGAGGGAAAGAAGAATGATGGATGGTACTTGGATAGGGATTTAATGCCTCTAAGCGCCCTAAGGTCAGATGTATCAGTGGATGCATTAGTCAGTAGAATAACAAAAGTATAAGCTTTTCTTCGAGAACTGCAAGTTTTTATAGGAGAAGTTTCAATTCCTAAACCTCGAGACCAAGAGAAATCATTCCTAGCAGAGTCAGAAGAGATGTCATAGTGTGAAGAGGATGGTAGGTCTCGAATGTCGTGAATAATAGGTGACTTGTCGAGATAAGTTGGAATAGGAACTAGATGCAACATCTCCACAGGTGTAGGAGACAAATGTGAGATCTCGGTGATGGATAGTCCATGAGCCAGGGAGGCAGTATAGTCCCAACGAGCCTAGTGTCAACCAAAGTAAGGGGAGAAAAAGAAAAGTTAACCGAGATGGTAAGGAGGTTAGGGTTGGATGAAACATTGTCCCGTCAATGTCTAGGGGTAGTGACTGAGTCAATTTATCACTTAAAAGAGACAAAAGAGGAGAAGAAAGGATAGTCTTAGATGGCTCGTGAACCACAAAGGATAAAGGACAAGGAAATTTCTGCAGAGAAGAAGAGATAGTTTGTTGGAGCCCCTTCCCCGCGAGTAAAGTAGAATCTAGAAGTTGCCTTTCCCATGAAGTAAGAGTATAGTAAAAAGTAGGGAAAAGTTGTTTTATCTTACCAGTGAGTGAGGATGGAGAATATGGTTGTCGAGCATCAATGTCCAATAGGTCTTTGGTCCCCGTGTCCAGTGTGTCCTTAGTCCCAAGAAAATAAGAGTCCACACCCAGAGAGTCTTCCCTAGAAAGTTTGTGTAGGTAGGATCCTTCAGAATCCTCCTCTTCTGGTGCTCCAGTACATTCCCTCCAGAAATGTTCTATTTTATGACAGCAGGAGCAACGAAAGGGAATACAAAGGTAGTCCAATTGATGTGTCACCGAGCGGCCACACCAAAAAATCTCCAAAGTCTCTAGTAATCCAAAAGGATATCCATCTTGACCAGTATCCTCGCCATTTTCCTGTTGGGACTCTTTAAGAGTTTTGAGTCTAGGGAGATAAAGCACCCAAGTTCATTACCAATTCCTGCAAGGGCCTTTTCATTCCAGTATTGTAGGGGGAGGCCCTACAATAGAACCCATAGATGTCGTAACCGGAAATACTTCGAAGCAAGGTGTTTTCATAGGGGAAGACCTAGGGTTCAATGCTTCAACAACACATCAACAAAACCCTAACTACCGGCCCTTTCAGCAACACCTACGAAGAAGATGAAGTCTCACCCGAGGTAGAGGCAAGGGTGGTTGCAAGACTCAGGTGTCTGCAACCTTATATGGGACATAGATCTATGATTCTTACTCTTAGTAAGCACTTTATCATAGATCATTCATCAATATTTAACCCTCATGGCACTCCGCATATGGCATAGAGCACTGCAACATTCACTTAGATCTAGGTTAAGTTAACACTTAGCACAACAAAATAGGTCTAGCACTCAACACTTTCATATATGTCAAATCTATACCCACACATCCAAGAAGAACAAAGAAAATTGGATATATATAAGTGTATCATAGCAAAGAAAATAGCATAATCATATCAAGCACAACACATGGAAAGAAACGAACACATTAGGTCAAAGCACCAAGAACAACACACAGAGTTACCGTGGTTCACCCCCACCCTGAGGCTACATCCACAAATTCTTCTTCTTCTTTATTAGCTTTGGTCAATTGGGTTACAAAACAGAGCTCAAACTTGTACTCCACATAGGACAAGAGATATGCGTGCACCTTGCCAGATCCTCCTTCCCCGAGTAGATCTAGCACAGAGCCTTCTTACAATCTGTGCACTCAACACTTACAACACTTGCACTCAGCTCTGTAAATCGGTCACACAATATACACAAAGCCTTTAATAGCACTTTTCTTATCTTCTCGCCCTCTCTTACATTATTTAGTTACTTATTTATACTTTACAAAATAGGCCTAAACATGGGTAAACCCATGGGCTAACATCCCTTTCCCATTACATTAACCCAAAACCCTAAAAGGGCCCCAAAAGTGGGCCGAGATCCCGTGATCTTTGCTTCACCTGACACTCCATCTTTTATAGGTTGTCAAAGTGAAAAAATGGTCAAATATTACCAAGTGTTCCTCAAAACTTGGTTAAGGGCCAATAGGCCCCCAACACTCACCTTTGACTTGTCCCGAGTCACTTTGGTCTGATCAACTCTGCGTTGAATGTCTCGATCTTTGCTCGAGCTACTTCGACCTACTACAGTGCGACATCCTCTTTCTTAGTGAACTCCTAGATCACTACGTCATTTACTGGTCCTTCCATGCGTTGTTCTGCGATGATGACAACCTGTTCAAGCTCAGCTTCCTGGATCTCAACTTTAGTGAACAATTGGCATGCTTTCTCTTGTAGTGGTTGAATTTTTTGAGAGACTTCCATCACATTACTTTGTATCATGTGTACATGTTTTTGGGTGGTGTGTTGTTCTGGAAACCACTTCATTCTTTCAACTGGGGTCAAGGCCTTCAGCTGCGCCTGTAGCGTATCTGCATGCTTCTTTGCTTCTTGGAGGTGTGTCTCTAATGTCTGCAATTCTGGGTTCTCTGTGAGGTTCTCATAAGTATTGGTTCTTCTAGCGCTCAACTGCCTACATTCCAAAGCCAAGGTTTTTAACCTGTCAACTGTGCTATGGGCAGTTGCCTCCCTTAGATCCCTTATTTCTTGAGGAGTCTCGGGCATGGTACGAAGTTCCAGATCTGTGATGCGCTACTATAGTTGTTGGATTACTTCTTCAAGTTGTGCCACCTACTGTGGGACACATTCTTCAATTTTCACTTCAATGACCGTCACAGAGTGAAGTGCTTTGTGAATTCATTCCTGTACGTCAAGTTGCTCTACTAGCAATTGGTCCTTGTTCTGCTGTAACTATGCTTTCTCCTCCTCCCACTTCACTTGTAAGGCAAGTTGCTCCTATTCTTCCTTCCTCTGTTGTACTATAATTTTGCTTTGTACTTGTGCCAAAGCCCGGGTGGCTTGCACGGTGTCTTCTTGAGCTCGTCGAAGGCGAGCTTTGACTTTCTCAATGATATTGCATAATTGGGTGGGCTCATCGCCTGTTCCTGTTGTTCCCATCGTCAAGGGAGTAGTAGAAACGACTCAGCTGGACTGGAGTGCCTGCTGCACTTCTTGAAGTTCACCCGTGAGTCGATTGAATATATCCTTCTGCTTCTCTTCTTGCCTTTTTGCGATCTCTAGTGAGGCTTCATTTAGCGCAACGATCAAGAAGTCGAAGTCGTCCTGTGTGAGGGTAGTCTTAAATGTAGTCTGGGTGGCCTTAGTTTTCTTTCGGGATGAGGGCTTTGGTGGGGTGACCCTCCTTTTCTTAGAGGGATCCTCCTCCTCTCGAGGCGAAGTAACCTCGCCTTTGTTTTTCTCAACCTCTGTGCCACCTAGTTATTCACCATCACCTCCCTGTGTAGGTGAGATCAAAGTAGTCTTCGTGGATGTGCTATGGATATCTTGAACTTCATCATCCGTCTTAGTATTTCTCGGTCCAGGTGTATCTCGTATAGCTTCAGGGCTTTCCACATCGAATATTTCTGCGGGGTCTGCTGGAACAAGGAGGTCCATCGACCATTCCCTTGTTAATCTGCTCCAAGTCTTCTTCTGTGAACTTGTAGTATGACTGGAGTTGTTGTTTGTGCTCACAAGCACGCATTGTGATATAGGTGAAGTGGTGGTATGCACTGAATTTGATCAAAGGTCTAAACCTATGAAGTATGTTTGGTGTGAGGCGTGGTGTAGACTGGATTTCATTCTTCAATTGGTTGTAATAAGTGTGGAAGACGACATTGGAAAGACATTGCTTGTTCATGTCGGTGGAGTACCACAACGTACAGAACTTTGTGGCCAGTGGTTTGAAGGGTTCGATCTCCAGAAGAGTGGCACCTTCTAGTAGATCCCAGGCGATGAAAGTGATGAGTATGAGAAACCAACTAAAGTGGAACTCATACCCTTGGTCTTGCGCTTCTTTGCAGTCAAGCTCTAGCTGATTTACAAGGTACTTCACCCAGTTCATTTGTAGTCCCTCCGTGCACTTCCCTATGAGGTCAACTACAAATCTAGTCACCTGTGTGGGTCTGTTATTGCAGACTAACTTCCCTAATATCATCTGGAAACGGAGGTGCACTGCTGCATTCTCGATGGAGGCTACCTTGTAGCCTCACGTGCCCTTCTCTACATTGCCATATGTGTCTTTTATTCGCTGGGCGAGAGCATGATCTGCAGTCTTTCCAGGGTAAAACTCCTATGAGTCAAGGCCCTGCATGCTTATCCCTGTGATCGATTGATCAGAATCGGATCCATAGTGATGCAATGGTCCAACCATAAGTATCCTTTGTGGTAGCAGGACAACAACAATATGATGCATGCATTCACTTCCTGATGCCTCCCGAAATGAGGAATCTTCATTACATTGAGGAGGGTTTACTACGCGAGGTTATGGGTCCATTGCTGAGGGGAAATATTTGGGTTCCTCCCTTTTGTGATAGTTAAGTACTTGTGCAGGCCTAGCATACTGTAAACTTTGTGATATCTAAGGTCAAAATCACTAAATTTCAACGTTGTGAGATTATCCTGGTCAACACGAACTGTGCACACCCCTTTCGGGAGGTAGGCAGTGACCAAAGCATAGTTGAAGTCTCTGGGTATAGTGTCTCGATTCAATGTGCCTCTTAGTGGTGGGATATACTTAGGCAAGATACTTGGGATAATCTTCATAGTGGAGAAGTCGTTTCCGATCTTAGATCGTCTTTTCGAAGGCGGTTGGGATGGTCTTGATCAAGCAGTGGAGGGGGAAGCTGGAAATGATCCCAAGGATGATGCCTATACACCTATAGACACTCCTCTCTCTGACATGACTCTCTCAGTCATTAAGTCAATTAAAACTTATTCAACTATTTTCTCAACAGCGTTGAGCTCGTTCGACATACAAGCTTGGGTAAGCTAGTGCGGGTGCGAAAGGAATTCAGAGACTACAGTGAATAGTATGGGAACAAGGCAATGATCTCAGGGTGAATTAATCTCAGGTTTCATGCTCAAATTCTCACTTAGCAAAAGGTATTCTCTGTGCATGGAGCGATGGACTAAGTAGGGAAACTTAGCAATGGTTTGATGGAAACGGTTATGATCCTTCATTAACTCCTGTTCGACCCATTATGGCGCGTTTCAATGGTTGGATGGCGAACCTTTATTTCTTTTATGCCCCTTCAGAGAGGAAGTCAAACAGATATATCGGTCCTAATGGCTATATTACTTTGTCATGGCGAAGTACTCTATGTCGTTGTTCTGATATCTCGGTGAAGCTCCAATTCTACAATTTTTCTTTCCGTGAAGTATCCTGTAGAACTTCTTGTAAACTTACAGTATTATCCCTTTTCTTTCTTAAATTTCTAGCCTTCTTCCCAGTGAGCTTAATCTTAGTAATTCTTTTACCATTCTGATGCTTATCTTCTGTGGTCTTAGTTACTTCACGTTGTTGAAATTCTTTCCTAGGGTTCCTAGATAATACTTCTTCTGTATCGAAAATAGGTAACTCAATATTCTGCGGATCCTCTAGTGTTCTCTTTGCCTTGACGTCGGAGTTGCTAGTATTAAATATCTTTGATCTACTCTTCTGTTCTTCAATCAAGTGCGCGATCCTTTTGGTCATAAAGTCTTTTAACTCTTGCTTCTTCTGTTCCAAAAATTCTTCTTCCTCTTTTCATCTGGCTTGTTCTCTATCAATCCAAGGTTTTCCTATGAGCATGGTAAACGGGGCGCTGTCTTCAACAAATTTAATAATATCAAAGTCTTCCTCAGTCAAAGTTCCATTTAGTGTCATAGGTATATGGGTGAGCCTTCCACATAGGTTTACTAGATTTACTCTAAATAAACTTGTCCCTCCTAGGGAAGGGATCATGGAAGACTTTCCTATAGTTTCCCAATTTCTTTCTGGCATAATGCTCACTTGTGTTTCCTCATCAAGAATACAGTCAATGTCAAAGTCCCCTATTCTTGCTTTGACTTGCTCCTTTTCTTTGAAGATATATGGTAATCAGAGATCTTTATGTTCCTTCACGGTTTCTTTTATTTGTATTAATATTTTCTCTGATTCTTGCTGGGTTTCTGATTTTTCTGGATTTGCCTTCTGGTCTTCTTGATTCATATTTAACCTTTCCAACTTAGCGATCATTCTAGGGAAATCCAATACATCGTGGTCCAAAGCTTTACGACAGAGACTATGTTTTCTCCCAGGGCATTCCTTAGCAAGATGCCCTGGTCTTCTGCAACTGTAAAAAAGAGTTAATCCTCTCTTTCTCTTCAATGATCCCCAACTCTTTTTGTACTGTGCGGTAGGATCATAATGGCTAGCCTGCAAAGATTTCTTTCTAGGATCATGCATCCACTTGTTAGTCCATACATTCTTTTTATGCATAGGTATAACATATCTATCATTATACTTATTAGATCTATTCATATCAAACTTTCTTTCATCTATTAATACCCTAGTTTTTAAGCTAGGACAAAATATATCAAACATACCTATATCCATGCTCTAGAATTTTTTTTTTCACTTATCTTGCCTCTACAGAGCACAAAGCTTCCAGATCTAAGGACTTTTGAATATTCTTACCTTTATTAGAGAACAAAGCTTACAGATCTTACCTCTTTTCTATAGATCTGACTTCTTTCTTTCAGAAATTTCCACTTTTACTTTTCTTAGAGCACAAAGCGTTCAGATCTTGCTTTTTTCTTCGGATCTGATCTTCCTTTCTTCAAATTTGACCTTATTCCTGGCACAAATCTTCATAGGTCGAGTAAAAATCTGCGCACTAAGGCAACAGATCTTTGCACAAAGATTTCTTTTGCACAAAGTTTCTTCTTCCTCAGTTCCCAACGATCACAGTTTCAGGTCCCGACAACAGAATCATTTGTTGGCATAGGGGCAGACCTAGGGTTCAATGCTTCAACAACGCACCAACAAAACCCTAACTACCGGCCCTTTCGGCAACACCTACGAAGCAGATGAAGTCTCACCCGAGGTAGAGGCAGGGGTGGTTGCAAGACTCAGGTGTCTGCAACCTTAGCTGGGACACATATCTGCGATTCTTACTCTTAACAAGCACTTTAGCATAGATCATTCATCAACATTTAACCCTCATGGCACTTCGTAGATGGCACAGAGCACCGCAACATTCACTTAGATCTAGGTTAAGTTAACACTTAGCACAACAAAATAGGTCTAGCACTCAACACTTTCATATATGTCAAATCTATACCCACACATCTAAGAAGCACAAAGCAAAGTGGATCTATCTAAGTATATCATAGAAAAGAACATAGAATAATCATATCAAACACAACACATAGAAAGAAACCAACACATTAGGTCGAAGCACTGAGCACAACACACAGAGTTACCGTGGTTCACCCCCACCTTGGGGTTGTGTCCACAAAGTATTCTTCTTCTTTATTAGATTTGGTCTATCGGGTTACAACACAGAGCTCACACTTGTACTCCACATAGGACAGGAGATCTGCGCGCACCTCACCAGATCCTCCTTCCCCGAGTAGATCTAGCACAGAGCCTTCTTACAATCTGTGCACTTAGCACTTACAACACTTTCACTCAGCTCTGCAAGTCGGTCACACAATATACACAAAACCTTTACTAGCACTTAGATTATCTTCTCAGCCTCTCTTACATTTCTTAGCTACTTATTTATACTTTACAAAATAGGAATAAACATGGGTAAACCCATGGGCCGATATCCCTTTCCCATTGCATTAACCCAAAACCCTAAAAGGGCCCCAAAAGTGGGATGATATCCTGTGATCTCTACTTCGCCTGGCGCTCCATCTTTGATAGGCTGGCGAAGTCCTAAAACAGTCAAATATGACCAATTGTTCCTCAAAACTTGGTCAAGGGCCAACACAAGGTCAAAAGATAATTGCCACCTTTTGAACATAAGACTGCAGCCACTGATGGTCCAAAAGGTATCAAGGATAAATTGTGAATCCTCCGGCTAGTTGAAGATAAATTCGAACCAGCTAGAGGATAGGATAATATTCTTCGGTACATAACCTAGAATAGGTAACCAGTAATCCAAAATCCAGTCAGGAAGAGAGTCTTGAAAAGGAGAGTGATAAGAAAAAATGCCAACAAGACCAGAGAGAGAGAGGCGAACGCTTTCCTCCAAACCAACTTCCGAACCCATGATGAGTCGTCGCTTGTTCTTATTTGGCTTCCATGATCTTCTGTTACTCGTGTGTTTGGGTAACCACTTCAGAGTATGTTAGCATTCTCAAGGACGCTTACGGTGTTGTATACCATGGCGCCCGAAGGAAGAGACCAGTCTAGGTAATGCAGGTGGCGACATGAGGGATGCATAGGTAGATGGACAAGGGGTAACGATAGTCAAAGAGGCTAAGTCTTCTACCACCTTTGGGAGAGTAGAAGGGAGGGAAGAAGCAACAATATGGTGTGTGCCCAACTAGGTGAAGAGTCTAACACTCTTCCAGAAGGCCTCGCCAACCACACTCATAAGTGCGCTGACACTGGCCTCCATTGGAAGGTGTTGGAAGGTCCCTCCAGAAGATGTCGCGTCGCACAAGTAGGACAAGGAGAAGGTTCTGATGAGACCTCCCCTATGATAAGTTAATAAATAAATTTAAACTGTCATATCTACAGGATAGGTGTTAGTCCACCAGGCAGGGAAATTTGCCTAGAAATAAATGAAGTTCAGTGAGTGGCAGAGAAGTTAAGGTAGGTATTATAGAACCAGGCATCAGGTCAGTGAGGTGATGCATGCTCCAAAACCAAAGAGTATTTCCAAAGAGAACCGCGGGGAGTAGCCTAATGTAACAAATGAAATGTTGGATGAGGATCCAATGGCTAGAGAAAGCTAGCAATATATAAAATAGACAAGTGTTTCGCCATTTTGTAGCTAGATTGGTCACCTCAAACTATAAATATATGCAATGTATAAATATTGCATCTACGCCATTGAAGACGAACTCCTATCACCATTAAAGATGAGTCACCCTGAACCAGTCCTCAGACAGACCTCGTATATAATCCACCTACAGTATAAAAACATTCAATGTTATATAGCAGGGTAAATATTGCTTGCCCTTATTTATCACTTAGAAATAATTGTTGCAATGACATATGAAGCACACAGATAAAGAACTCTTTCTTGATAAATTGTACATACGCAGGTAAGGAACTCTTTCTTGAGAAATTGTAGGACAGTAGATGATGTGTCGGCATCAGTACGCAGGTAAGGAGAGTTCAACTCTTTCTTTAAAAATAATAAGTGGATGGTGTTTTAGGTTTTCTTACCATATCAAAAATTGCAATGCTATGGAAAATGTCAAATACAAATCAATATTTATAACAAACATTTACAAAAACAATTTATCAAATATATGTAGATTAATTATTAAAACATTTTTTAACATTAAAAAACCTAAAATGGTGTGTATTGTTGTTATTAATTTTAAAGAGTGAAGAATGACATCAATCTACCACTTTTATTTATATTTAGTTGTGTTTAAATTTAGTTGTGGTTAGTTGACTATCACGAATTAATAGATCATTAATGTATTAATTAATTGAAAATATTAGTATATTTAAATATTAATTTATTAATATATTAATTATTGAAAGTTAATTAATGTGTTAAAGTAATTAATTAATTAATACAATAATGTAATGTATAAATTAAAGTATTAATACATTA
>JZKD02S1803105.1:569541-582389 GCA_000966675.3 Picea glauca | reverse complement strand
TATACCCCCTGAACGATACTCTCCTTCATTATATTATTTATTGTTGACTGATTCTGGTGAACCAGAATGTTATGAAGAGGCAATGTAGGTAGACACCAAAAAGAAGTGGGAGAAAAGAATGAAAGAGGAAATGGATTCCTTGGTAAATCCATTTCCTATAGGTGGAGCACCACAGGGTATGTTTTTACTATAGGTGGAACAACAATAAGTTCGATTTCGAAACTATAAAAGGTTGTTGCACTTTCAACAACAGAGGCAGAGTATGTTGCTACTACAAAGGCTAGTAAATAGATGATTTGGTTACAAAGGTTTATGGAGGAATTGAGAAAGAAGCAGGAGAACAATAGGTTGTACTGTGACAGTGAGAGTGCCATTCACCTTGCAAAAAACTCAACCTTCCATTCGAAGACTAAGCATATACAGTTGAGGTACCACTTCATACGATCCGCCTTGAAAGATGGACAATTGAATTTGGAAAATATACACACTAGCCAGAATCCTGCAGACATGTTAACAAAGGGAGTAACCAGGGAGAAACTAAGTTCTTGCTTAGTTTTAGTTGGTCTTCAAGAATGAAGATGAATATGAGAAATTTTCCAGGTCCAAGAAGGTTCAAAGTCCAACATATACATCAACGGTGGAGTTGTTGAGATTAGTCTCCAAGTGGGAGATTGTTGGTTGGGGAGCCTGATTATCTTCCTGATTTAGAGGTCTTTTACTTTCAGCCATGTTTATACCCCATGAAGCATTTACACCCCAGAAGTATGTACACTCTTCCACACAGGGAAGTGCAGAGGGGGGGTAACCCCTCTGCGAGGTCTGAGGGGGATATCCCCCTAGCTGGGGGGTCTTGGGGCAAGCAGGCCCCCAGTGGGGGTTCAGGGGAAAAGCCCCCGAAGCAAAAATTGCCTTGTAAAAGTATATTGTAATTTCATTGTAAATCTGGACCGTTCATTATAAGGTCGCAGATCTAACGATAGAGATTATGTTAGGCTTTTTTTCCCTAGAAGACAACCCTCTTTTATGAGGGAAATGTATTGCGGCTATGTATGTTGGTGGCTATTGTATTCTGAGAGAGGATACTGTGAGAGAAAGAAGAGGAAATTACAAGTTTTGTTGTAGGTTGTATCCCTTCATTTTGCTGGATAATAACAAAGAAAGGACCTGGCAATTTCTCTGGTGGACGTAGCCCACACTGGGTGAACCACGTAAATCTGTGTCTCTCTTGTATTATGTATCTTCTGTGTTTTATTTCCGCATTTGTTTTATTTTATTGCTTTGCGGTCCTGTTTTTCTAACAATGCACAGTCTCTCTGATAGACCATCCTTATCAGACCTTCGGGATCTATCTAGGGATGATCAATCCCTTAGAATATAAATCCTTACTGAGCTACTCGTTGTTGGTCATGATACCATAGTATCATCAACATCACTCCCCCTTTTGAGGGAGGTCCTTTCGGACTATACCAAGCTTGTTTCAAAAGTATTCAAACTTTACAGGAGACAGAGGCTTGGTCAACACATCTGCAACCTGCTCATTTGTGCTAACATATTGGAACTTATATCTCCCCTCTACACCATATCATGAATGTAGTCATACCGGATTTCTATGTGCTTTGATTTATCATGGAACACATGGTTCTCTGTCATTTGTATACAACTCTAGTTATCACATAGAATCATGGTTTCTTCCATATCCAGATCAAATAGACCTATCAATAACTTCCGAAGCCATATGAATTCACAACTGGCGGAACATGCAACAATGTATTCCTCTTCTGCCATGCTAAGAAAAATACTAGATTGCTTCCTAATCTTCCATGAAGTCATGGTTGACCCCAGACTGGAAAAACATCCAATATAAAAAAGACCAAAGTCCAACATACCTTAAGGTATCTCATCACATGCTTTGCAGCTACAAAGTGAACATGCATGGGATTTACTAGAAACTGACTCAAGGTGTTCACAACAAAGCATACATTTGGACTGGTATTCATCAGATACATCAACGAATCAATAATTTGTCTATATAGTGTAGCATCAGGCAATTCTAACGAAGTATAAACCAAGAGATTCAACTTAGTTTCCATGGGTGTGTTCATGGATTTACATTCCAACATGTCAAATACTTTTAGTATTTCAACTGCATAGTTCCCTTGGTTAAGGAAGATCTTCTCTAGGCTCTGCCAAACCTCAAGACCTAAGAAATAATGCATTAGGCCTAGGCCTTTCATCTCAAATATGAAAAGTTGAGTTAGACTTCAAATGAGTTCAACTTCCTGTCAAGGTGGCTTCATTATCCTTTGAACAAGTCTACTGTGAGTTCTTGTTGCAATGTTTGGTCACCCTTGGAGCCTTTTTCTCCTTACAATCAATCTTCATATGAGATACTCTGGATCTCAAAAGATAACTTCTTCTTCATATTCTTTGGTCCATGAATGTATATGGTCATGTACATAGTCTGCTTCATGTCTCATCTAATTTTTTTCCTTCTGCAACTTTTACTATAGCTTCATCAGGGTTATCACATATGACCTTCCCGGAACAAGATAAAAAACAAACAAGAATAATACTCTTTATAATAATAAAACAACATTGAGAAGAATAATCAAATTATCTCCTTTAGAGCTATTATATGTGACCTTCCTGAAACAACGATCAAAAGTAATAAATACAATACAAAATGAGATCAACACTCTTCCAGTGTTGTGATCAAACATTCCTCCATGGTAACTTGGAACCAACAAAAGAGGCTTATCCTGGAGGAGATGTTAGTTGTATTTGATAAATGATTACAATAAGCATTTATCTCAATGTGCTCACATGCTACCAAGTATAATACTTTTCAAAGACTGCCACCTCAACTATGGTGTTTACTTGTAATGAGGTAGTTATCAACTTGTCATGTGAAAATTTGAATCTTATCAATTTAATCAATCAAACCTGGAACCTGGAGTCTTGTCCTCAATAATGAGTGTGTTTCTTTTCTTTCAAGTCTCCTTCACTCAATATGAAAAGTGTTTTCTTCAACCTGTCCTCTGTACTAGGACAATATGCTATCTTGACAAAAGTCTAAGTTAGAGAATAAAATATAATCTCAATCTAATACATTGTCTTTAATTTGACCAAGGGTTAGTATGATGTTCATAACTTCAACATACAACCTAGATGTCAAGATAATATCATAACAAATAGATGCATATAAAATGATCAAACCTGAGGTGCATTATTCCTCTGAATGTGCTGGATCTGAGATCCTTCTGGATCTATGACAAATGATCCCTTCTCCTGCAAGTACCCTTTAGAATAATAATGCATTTTAAAAATACGTAAGTACATACCTCTGATGGTATCTTGCTAGGGTAAGGTGCATTAGGGAAAAAATCCCAACACTTCACAAAATATTTTATTGCAACTGGTACTGCAGAGAAGGAATTTTTCTTACACAAGAGTGAGGAGATCTCACTGGTTGGGTGAAGTGATTTCATCCAGGTGTTGATGCAGAGAAGGTTGGATCACAAAGGACAATGATTCAAGATCTTGGATAGGTAGAGAAGGGCGTCCATGTAGAGATCATATAGGTCAAGGAAAAGAGAGAGCACATGTAGCGACATGTGGGTTTCAACTGATATGCGGGTTCTTGTACATGTATGCGGGTCTCAGTGGAAACAATCGTGTATGTATGTGGGTTTGTAGAAGGAAAGGCTTGTAAACCCATGTAAATATGTTGGTACAGGGTCCTAAAATAGCACAAACATTATTAAGTTAGTCTGCAGTGTATATTCTCTTATTGGGACATTTTCCCTATTACAAGAGCCCTGATTTGATCTTCATAAAAGCATCTTAGGACTGGTTTTCCCTCTAGGATTTTTTGAAGGGTTTATACCCAAAATATTGGTGTCTTGTGTGTGAAATTTTTGGTTTGCTTGTTTATTCTTCTGCTACATGTTATTCGATTACTCAACTATGATTTTAGTAGATAAAGTGGTTTTTTGAGCTAACTGATGGGTGTTGGGTTGAAGTGGTAAAATCAACAATCCCACCACATAGATGTTTTTCCTTGAAGATGGCAGGTTGAAATTTTGGATTCTACATTTGATGAATAATTGTGCAATTGGAAATATTTCCTCATTCCCAATACTCATGATTCCACATCTTATCCCTTCCTATGCTCTCCATCAAATGATGATGGATTGATCTTCTTGAGCTCTCTTTGTAGAATATCTGACTTGGAACTCCTCCTTTTTCTTTTGACATGTGAAAAAATTGGGATTCTCTTTGACCTTGAACATGCATGTGTTCTTGTGGTTGAGTGTCCTGGTGAATGATGATGATGCCTACTAGCATTCCTTGATTTCATATATCCTCTATGATCATCCCTCCGACTATCATGGGATTTGGATGCTTTCACTTGTCTTGCAAAGGTTGATTTCTTTGTGCTATAATATTTATTGACTAGTTGTCTCTGCAACATATATAGAATCTATAGCATATTCTAATCCTGATATATTATCATCCATTCATTGTCTACTCTATAGATCTGCACTTCTTTCTATAATCTTCTCATAGTCTCAACCAACTCCATTGTCTCCATTGGACTCGATCTCCTCATTTCCTATGCTGACATGTAAACCTTTGACCTCCTACTCATGGATATAATATCCTTGAGAATCCTCCATATCTCTAGACCTCATATAGGAGCCATAATTGTTTTCTTGTACCTTTAATTCTACAAGAAATGTGTGTGTAACAATTATTGTTAGAATCATGCATATTGCAAAATATTTCATTAATTAGATTACAGGTCATTCTTCAGATGAATTTATGAGAAGTATGGATGCTATGGAATCTAATTATGATTGCTTAGATACATTCTCCTTTGAATTATCTTCCCAACAACTATACTCATGCCTCATTCCAAATTCGGAGCTAGAAGTTATAGCCTTGTACAGTTTACATTTTCTACTCATTTATGAAATGTTTTTACTGATGCAATTTTTTTATTTTTTTATCGGAGAGACCATTTTCTGCCACATGTAGAAGAAAATTGCTCAAGAATAAAAAAAAAAAACTTCTATATCGAGCGTAGATAGAATTTATGATTGGTAATACACAAAAAATTTCAGATTCAGAAATTGATACTCTAATCAAACTTTGTATAAATATGGAATTGACGAATTTGTTCTTTTACACTCTCTAGACTAAAATTTTAGCCAAAACTAGCTATCTCTCAAATGGAGCAAAATTGGGAAAATTGCCTTAAGATAAAGTTGTCTAGATCGATGTGTAGATAAAATGTTAACTAAATATTTTTTTCTGGATTGGTCATACGGGGTCCCTTTTCTTCCTCCGAAGATTTAAAAATCCTCGAAATGCACCTGAGAATAGTGGATTTTTTCCTATTTGAGTATCCCCACACCAATCCTTTTTGAATTTTTCCAGGAGTCCAAATGGGTATCTTCATGCCTGCCTTTTGGACTTCTTATAAAAATTTCACCATCATTTGGGTCCCGGTTACTGAGAACGACCCATCACTGTCCCTCACTAGAACTCTTGTATCCCCCATCAGTGTGGACACACTCCTTAAATTTCATCTAAATCCGATTTAAACTGTGTTGGTTGTGGAGCTTGATTATCTTTCTGATTTAGAGGTCTTGTTTTAACCGTGTTTGTATCCCAGTTCCTTACGGGGGATGGGGGGGGGCTTGGTCACCCACATTTGTCGCTAGGGGCTCCAGGGGCGGCGATGATAATCATTGGAGCCCCCTCGGAGGGGGTTCATGGGAAACACCATTGAAGAGAAATGTTTTGGGAAAATTTCCTTGTAAAATATTGTAATTTCGTAGTCAATTTGGACCGTTCATCATTAGGTTGCAACTATGACAGTAGAAATTATGTTAGGATTTTTTTCCCTACATGGAAACCCTCTTTTATGTATGAGGGAATTGTATTGCGGCAGTGTAATTTTCTGTGAAACTGTATTGTGACTGATGGAGGATACTGTGAGAGAGTGAAGAGGAAGTTGCAACAAATGTGTTGTAGGTTGTATTCCTTCATTTGTCTAGATAATTAAAGAAAGGATTAGAATTTTCTCTATGGATGTAACCCATATTGGGTGAACCACGTATATCTATGTCTCTACTGTATTGTGTATCTTTTATGTTTTATTTTATTGCTCTGCAATCCTCTTTTTCTAACAATTGGTATCAAACGAAAGGTAAATTATAGGAAAAGAGGGTTCCTGGTTCGAGTGGGAGAAATGGAGAAAGATGGAAAGTTTAGGGTCCATAAACTTAAGGCCCAAAACTACTAGTTATGGAAGATGAAAATAGAAGTCTATCTAAACCATGAAAGAATATGGAAGACTATTTATGTTTCTTCTAAGCCCATAAGGTCATAATGTCTAAACCATGCTCTAATATAATTTGTAATGTCTCCTCTTTACCAACAATTGTTTTTAAAGTAACACTTTGTCAATATGTAATCTTTAATTATACTTAGAATTTCTATTGTAAAGCTCAGATTAATCATTTTTGTTATTCATGGTTTGACATTCGTATCTAATGGTCATGGTATTACCATGATAGGTCAAACGCTTGCTTACAACATTATTCACTACTAATAATTGCTATTTCCTATTTGAAAGAAAATGGAGGGGCTCTATTGTTAGGATTGATGCAGATGGTTTCATGTGGCCCGTAAAACCTTGGGCGAGGGAAACAAGCCCTCCCCCCTCCCATTTCCTTGAAACTTCCCTTTCCCATATTTTCTCGGTCCGACGAATCTTCACATCCCCCTCGCTCGTGTCCCCCTTCCCATCTATATCGAGTCAGGACAGGTTGCGTAAACTTTTGAGGATTTGGTGGATTACGAGGCTAGTTCGAAACCGGTTATGAATTTCATAGTACAAGAAGAATTCCTCGATCTTAGGACGAGGGAATTTCCTATGCGACACGTGGACCCAAAGTTAATCTCAAACAACAGATACCCGATGGAGGAGCCAATGAGGATTGTCCCATTTATCAAGGAAACTACAAGAGCCATACAATCATGCAAGGAAGGAGTCTCATCTACTCCAAACCCCTTTCCATTTTACCCTTTCTTGCACCGGTCAGTTTCCCCTCCCTGCTCCAGGTCTGGTTTGGAAGGTGGTCCTAATTGTTTTCTCCCAACCACAAAGAATCTTGGTTCAAGAAGAAAGGAGAAAAGTGTATCTGAGCAAGAGGTGACTCTATCAAAGTGACAGTAGGATTTGATATCCGAATTGCGGAGGTCACAAGATACATGGGTAAATTGTTGGTAGGACGCTTATTTGAAAAAATAATGGGAGAACAGGCACTTCAAAAATGGTTGGCCAAGAACTGGGAGCTAACATTATTTTCTTTTTTTCTCAAAAGAAGACTGTAACGTAATTCTGAATAAGGAGTGGACCTGGGGTCTGTCAGGCCTTCTCCTGAAACCATGGATAGTGGAGTTCGACCCTATGTGAGAATTGGTCACTATTTTTAAAGTATGGGCCATTTTTCCTGGTCTCCCCTTAGCTTTCTGGTCAAGGGAAGCACTGGAGGCTATAGGAATACAATTGGGGAATTTTTTAGGGTTTGAAACCAATTGGGCCAACAAACAAGATGACAGATGGGATTGGATTCTTGTGGAGATGGATGTTTGTGACGGTTTGGTAGGAAACATCAATATCATGTTTGAAAACTACACATGGCACCAAAGAGTGGACTATTGGAATATCGCATTCCGTTGTCATGGATGTCGAGAGATAGGCCACATTTGGTACCAAAGCCCAAACGTTTTTCCAATGATTTATCCTTCTTTCAAAGGCGCACTAAGAAAACCTCAAGAGGAAAGGCCTATCCATGGGTGGAATTGGCAGATAGAAAAAGATTCGTTGTAGCCATTAATCCTGGAAGTGTGGTGGAAACAAGTTCAACATTGGGGGAATTGGCTCAACTCTCTAGTTAGACATGCATGGTTTCTTCACAATCGGATTCTCCTCCTTGTTGTCCTACATTTTCATCCGTGAAAGTGTCAATTGAGTCTGGCGGGGGGGCTCCCTCTCCCCCCCCTCTCCCCTAACCTCCCCTTCCCTTGACTTTGGATTCTATTTCATAGGTTTCATTTGTTCCCCCTCCTCTCCCGCTCTGCAAGGTGTCATCCTCCCTGAATAAGGATATTTATTTCCCTACCTCTCTCATGGCCTATCCGCTAGATTATTTTTCCAAACCCCTTTCCACTCCTCTGCCTCCCTCCTCTCCTCCCGAGAGCACCCAAACTACCTTGGTTGTCCTATTGTTCCCTCCTCGCCCCTCTTCTTCCACTAGAAAAAGTTTATGCTCTTCGTTCCAAGGACAAGACTAAGGGTATTTTCTCATCCAATGGAGGTTTAGCGTCGGACCCTGCCTGGGTCTCTCACGCCGGTAGGAAGTCTTTTCTGAATAAATCCAAGGAAAAGGTAGTGGCAGAAGTTCGTAAAGGAACACAATGTACAATCTCTTGGGCCCTTCGAGATGGAAAATTCCTACCACCCCCTTCCAAATGATCATTCTATATTTCAATTGTAGAGGGGTTAGGCCCCCCCAAAACAAGCTATCCCTCAAAATATTCTTCAGAAGACTTAGACAACATATAATTATGGTTCAGGAGACGATGTGCACCGACAATAAAGCATTGGATATTTTAGTCCCTTGGTTGAATAATTGGGCCTTCATCTAGATGGATGTTGAAGGAATGTTGGGAGGAATACTCACGGGCTAGAGATCAGAATTCATGTCCATCTCTTCCTCTTCTTTTCAGTCATCCATATCAGTTAAAATCATTTAGAAATATTGTTCCTTTGATTTTTCTACAATCAATATATACAAACCCTACACTGATAGAATCCCATTATGGGAATATTTGTTTGGTGAATGTGTTTTTAGAAACCCTTTGATGGTGATAGGAGGAGATTTAAACTTTACCATTTCTCTCCAAGAAGTTTGGGGCTCAAGTCCTAAAGAACACTGCCAAAAGGGATTATTTTTCTCCTTCCTTGAAAATTCTCGGTTGATAGATGTGGACCTGGCCAAACTCTCCCCTATATGGAGGAATTTTCGAATTGGGGATGAAGAAGCTGCAAAAATACGAGAAAGATTCCAATTCTATGAATCCTTAATGGACTAGGGCTTGAGGTTACGGTCTCGAATAGAGGAAGGAGGGATATTAGATCATCGTCCCATCACGTTGAGTTGGAAATATAGTTTAAAAGCTCCCCCTACTCCCTTAAAAGTCAACCAGGTTTGGATGGAGGATGAATATTTCAAGAAGCTTGTGGCTATGACCTGGGTGAAGCTAGACCCATCATTTTTGGAATTCTTGATGGTGCAGTTAGAAGCTAACCTAAAAAGGAAAAAGAAAGCTATGAAAAAATGGATCCCTATTTGGTGAGCTAAAAAACATAGGGAGATATTTGAGATCGAATCCAACTTGACGGTACTTCACCAATGCATCGATGAAGGTATCCTAGATTATGTGCTTCTAGAATATCTTACAAGGTTGGAGGAAAGGAAAAGACAATGGTTAAATATAAAACAGCTAGAGTGGCATAAGAAGAGCAGAGTTACATGTATGAAGGCAAGGGACAATAACACAAAGTTCTTCCACCAATATGTTAAATTTAGAAGGAATGTAAACTCCATTTGGGAGATAAGGAATGAAGAAGGAATCAATATGAGTTATATCCAAGATAAAGCAGAAACTGGGGCAAGTTTCTTTGAGAAATTGTTTTCTTCCGAGCTCGGTTCTCCAATACAGGAAATATTGGAAGTCGTAACTAAATTACCCCCTCTCATCTCAGGGAATGAACCAACCCCTAAATGAGATTGTTTCAGAACCAGAGCTTTGTGCATCCCCCAATTCCATGAAGAATGGAAAAATCCTCGCCCTAGATGGATTTACAGTAGAAATTTTCAAATCCTTTTATGATCTTTTAAAAGACGATCTATTGTTGATGGTAAGAGAATCACAGAAGGTAGGAAGAATTCACATAGCTCTAAATGCTACTTTTCTATGCCAGATCCACAAAAAGAAAAATGCATAATCCTTCAGGGAATTTAGGCCCATCTCTTGCTGCAACATTGTCTACAAGTTGATCTCCAAAATCATTGCTAGAAGGCTTAAGACACTTTTGAGTAAGAATATTAGGGAGGAACAATTTCAGTGTCTAGAGAATAGGAAAATTCATGATGTAGTGGCTATACCTCAAGAGGTCCTCCACTTTGTAAAGAATAAGAACCTGAAATTTACCCTTCTGAAATTGGATCTGTCAAAGGTGTACGACAGAGTGAGTTGGACCTTCTTATGTTTGTCCCTTCTACAAATTAGATTCAATGTTAGCATTGTAAACTGGATAATGGGATTCATCCAAAGTGCATATTTTGTAGTGATCATAAATGGGTCTCCGTCCCACTTCTTCAAATCCTTGAGAGGTCTTAGACAGGGTTGCCTACTTTCCCCTTTCCGTTTTCTCCTTACATCCGAGGGATTAAGTAGACTGGTCATATAATCCTAGGCGCCCACAACAGGTTGAAACGGGTAAAGGTTTCACAATCATAATCGATCACACACCTGTTGTTTGTCGACAATGTCTTCTGCAGTGTTTTCAGATCAAAAAGAGATTTGAAGGAGTTAAAAAGAGTTTTAGATGTTTTCTACAAAGAAACTAGAATGATGGTGAATCCAGAGAATTCATTCATCATGCTTAATAACTTCCCTGAATCAGAAGATCCTTCCCTCTTAAATATCATCCCAGCCCAAAGGAGGAACTTTGAAGACAACTTTAAATATCTTGGGTTCTTGCTGAAACCGGTGAATGATAGGAAGGAGGACTGGGGATGTGTCATACGTAAAGTAGAAGTAAGAATATCCATGTGGGTAAACAAACTCTTATTGAGAGGGGGCATGCTATTCTTGATCAAATTGATCTTGGAAAACATTCCAGTATACTGGAACTCAATCACATCCATTCCCAAGGGAGTTTTGGGTAAGATTCAAAGGTTAAGTAGTAAGTTTATTTGGGACAGTCATAATGCTTTAGGTGGCACTCACCTTTCTAAATGGTATTCAGTAGCGGCCCCAAAATAATTTGTGGGATGGGGGCTTAAAACCATTCATCCATTCGCTCAGGCTCTAGCTGGAAAGAACCTGTGGAGGCTCACCCAAGGTAATTCTCTATGGAATAGAGTAATGTGCTCCAAATATCTCGCAGGCCTGAATTTAGAGGAATGGTTTATATCCTCAGTCAAGTCGTCGAAGGGTTCCATTGTATGGAAAAATCTTATGGAAGATTTCCCTCTGGTTCGTATTTGGATGATGTGGAAAGTGGAAAATGGACGCCACATCAGAGTGGGTGAAGATCCTTGGCTAGGGGAAGGGGATCATTTCGGACTATCAGACCCCCTGATACAACTCCTTAGGAATGAAAGTATTCATTCCCTAACGGACACTTGTATTGGGGTCCCTCGACCAAGAGGGAGACCTGGGTGGAAAGACATGGTCGTGTTGGGACTTCCTGTTGATCTTTTATGAACATAAATATACATATAAATAGATATTCATAGCATATTAATTAATTAATAATTAATAACTATTAATAATGAAAGGGCATGTCTCAAAGGACATGACTATTGGTTAAGGGCACCCCTGCGTGGGTATACAAACAAGCCCTCATTCTCAATTGTATATCATCTTATCTACTCATATTTTATACATTATTCCTACATGGCTTATTATGTTATATTCCAAGTATTTTGGATAATTCTTGTGTGAGAACTTTGTTCGTCTAATTTGGTATCAGAGTTTCATTTTTCTGATCTCGGCCTTTGTCCAGTCTCTTTATCAGACCTTGTCTAAACCATTTTTTGGCCAACCATACTTCATTCAAAGTTTCTCTGATTGTTCTCGATTTTTTATCAAATCAGGCTTTTAGCCACATATCTAGTCTTTGACCACAAATCTGGCCCTTGGCCACTTACATTTTTGAATTTATTGATTTGCTGCAAATTCAAAGAGAATAACATGGATTCGTGAGGAAGAGTACTCCACTACCAAGTAAAAAATTGAAGAAGTTTCTGCTGCAAATCCAAGAAAGATAGAAATCGGAAAAGTAAAAAAATATATATTATTATTTTAATATCTCTCTCTCTCTCAAAGGAAAAGTAAAGAGAAAATTGTGAGACATTCCACTGCTAAAACGTTAAAGATACAAAAAAAAAAGTGGCATAAATTAGTCATAAAGTTCGTTGAGAAAAAACTTTCAACATAAAAGAATAAAAAATCTACGTGATCTGTGACGCCCCTATATTCCAAAACACCGCTGGTGGACACAACAACAATCTCCAGTAGCAAACGTCTGTTGTTTTTTTGGTTAGTCATCAGGGCAAGAATTAACACGCAATTCCTTAGTCGGATCATAGGACAATCTACATGAATAACGTCATTATTTCAGAATCATATCGTAATACACAGATTTAAAAAGCCACCAAGTTAATATCCAAACGTCACATTAGATTGGGCACATGCTAATTGGACTTACTTTTTGCTGTCAACATTTAAAGAAAGATACTAATATTACTTGCCACCGCTTGTTCATTCGCACTGCTCATTGATGGTCAAGTGTAGCAGGTGTTCAATCAGAGTGAGACAAAACATACACACCACATGAACTATTGTCTCCTTCCTGACTCACCCCACATACCCTGTCACAACCCCCATAGACCCTTCTCACCTTCCCGACTCACTACCCAACACCCCCACTCCCACACCCCTTGTGGACCTACTTCAACCCCCTCCTAAAATACCAT
>JZKD02S1803105.1:529376-543260 GCA_000966675.3 Picea glauca | reverse complement strand
ATGTGTTTCATGTTTCACTGCTTAAGAAATATGTACCTGATGCTAATCATGTTATCGATTGGACTGTGATTCAGGTGGAGCCAGAAGGTGTCCTGCAAGTGCATCCTATACGCATATTGGACAAGAAAAGCAAACAGCTACGGAATCAAGCTATAGAGTTTGTAAAGGTCCAGTGGACCTAGTACGGTCCCGAGGACACGAAATGGGAGCATACAGATGTTATGCAGGCAGAGTACCTGCATCTTTTCGAAAATTTTGAAAAGCTTGCAGATGCTATGTAAAGTTGCACTGAGGATAGTGAAAAAATAAGGGGAGGGGGATTGTAGTGTCCCCAAGGCCGAGCCCCATTGTAAAACATTTCTTAAAAGAAATTGTAATTATGTTTTATAGGCTGGTGAGCCAAGTTTTGTATAACTGGTAGGCTTATGTGTTTGATTAGGCCAGAGAGCCATAGGGTTGAAGGCCAAGGGCCTGGATTTTGTATCTGTATGTATGCAGCACATCAATAAAATATAAACACCCACTAGGTGCAGACCGACCACGATGAATGAGTGATGGGGGACTGAGCATCCTCAGAGTGGGAAAGGGATTATGGGCTGAAAGGTGGGAAAAGGGGTTGAGTGTTGAGCCTAGGGGCTAAGCCTAGTGGGCTTAGGCCTGGAAATAATATTTTAATATTATTTCCAAAAAGTGTCATGTGCATATTATTTTATCCTAAGTTCTTGGTAGGGGAGGGAACGTGCAAAGGGGATGCACGCTATGGAACGCATGCAGTTCCCAGGGTGATAAGTGTCAACCCTGGTGAATGCAAATATAATCGCCGAAATGAACCGCGTGAGGGGATATTCTCCATTCGAACCCGACTGTCTGAGCGTGAACCTGTGGGAACTCTGCAAGAATACTTTGTACCATCCCGAAAGCGAGACCATGAGACTATTCCGTGATTGTTGAACCTGTTGGGGAAGCGTTTGTTTGTTTTTCCCAATTGGCTGTTGCGGCCAAGCAGTGCTGGACTGCACGTGGCGTACTGGCCAGAGTAAGCTTGGGTTGAACTTGTGTATGTCCTCTCTTCTAGTGAGGGAGGACTGTGGTTGGAGGAAGCAGGTTTTCAAGCCCGTGAGAAACTCTTTCCAGGTGAAAGAGTTTGTTGGGAAGCGTTTTCTTCCAGAGAGTGTCCAGCATTAGCTACAGACTCTGAGACTTCCTGATCCGGCCTGTTTCCGTGACCCAGAGGGGGAGGTTAGCACCGATGGACTATGCGTGTGAAGGTGTATACTCCCGGGCGAAACAGGCATGTGGGGAATGAGAGTCTGGTAGTAGTGGGCGTAAGATGGCATCTTTGGGAAGAATCCTTCCAGATATTTTTGTGTTGTCTTCCCTGTAACCTCAGCCTAGCCTAGGATTCCTTGCCTTGGGGTGGAGCTCAGTCCCAGCTCGGGGGTGACCCACTATTGAGCTTATAAACAGTGTGGTCTAAGGCTGGGAGGTTCGTGGAAGGCCTGCACTTGGTTTTTGATTTCTACAGCTGTTAAAAGATAAGTATTTGAATTATGTTTTGATCATGTTGTGCATGAGTGTTGTGTTTATGTATCATGTTTTTCCGCTGTGTAAATGAATTATTGATTGGTATGAACTGTTTAATTTATAGCAGTAACGAGATATGTTTTACTCTGTAATTTAATTGTGCTTAATTGTGTTAAATACATGTGGTTATACTGGTCTGGGTTTATTGTTAAAAAGATGTGTACAAATTGGTATCCGAGCGCGAGTAAGCTCCGAACTATGAAAAAAGTATACTACAAATTGGTATCAGAGCCAAGGTTTCGACACTGAGCCTCGGTGGGTCAGTGGAGCTGTCTTTGGACCGAGAATGTGAGGGGAAATTGGGTCTAGAATGACCAATTTCAGACCCTGGGTTTCTCCGAAGCGTCAAGGAGATACTTGAGGAGTTTCTTTTAAAGCTCAGGAGGTATGGCGGTGTTATGAAACCGTAGCCAGTATGGTATGAGTCCACAGGGAGAGGGGACTCCACGCCGGTGGTGTTAGAACCATAGGATCTGTTCGAGAGGGAAGGAGAACCCTTGTAACCGTCAGATCTGGAGAATGTGCACAAGGTTTAAAGCCTTTGAATACTGCACAGGAGGTTACGGCCACACCAGGAGTTTAAACTCAGGAGGATCGTGAGTTGTAGGATCACCTCTGGTTCACTTGACATCTGCCACAGTGACAAAATATAACATAAAAAATGACACGTCTATAATACTAAAAGAAACCAGAAAGTAATAGTACACAGACTATACATATGTTACAAAAAGTTACCCAAGGTGACCTTCCTATGAGTAATACTTCTTGAGGTAGAGCCCATTTCTAGGCTATGCCAAAGCATTTCGCTCAAAGTCAACCAGACTATAAGTGCCCTTTTTTAGAACCTCTTTTATGATGAAAGGTTCGAACCACATGGGTTTGAATTTTCCTGCCCCTAGGGGGTCCTTATCTTGGTCATAGAGCAGGACAAGGTCTCCTTCAGAGAAAATCCGAGGACGAACAGACCGATCATACTGGCACTTGAATTTTTGTTTGTGAGCCTTGTTGGCCAAGGCCGCATCACGACGCTACTCATTGAGCCACTCAAGGTATAATGACCGTTCTTCAAGTGGAGAAGTGTCTGGAAATAACTGTACTGCCAATTTTAGGGACATGATTTGACATTCTATTGGCAAGACTGCTTCCAACATGTAAATCAGTTGAAAAGGTGAGAAACCGGTTACAGTCTTAACAAACGTTCGGTAAGCCCATAATGCCGAGTATAACATCAAATGAAAATTTGACTTGGATGAGTTGATCGTTCCCTGCAGGATGGTCTTAAGAGATTTATTTATAGCTTCCACCTGACCATTTTCTTTGGGGTAGTAGGGTGACGAATGTTCTTTCCGCAACCCAAAATTTGATGTTAATTCGGTCATCATCTGGTTCTGAAAGTGACTGCCATGGTCAGTGACAATCTCTCTTGGGACGCCGAACCTTGCTATTATCTGGTTGAATAAAAAGAGAGTTGCAGTCTCTCCATCATCTTTAAATGTTGGCATAGCTTCGACCCACTTCGTGAAGTAGTCTACGACGACAATGATATAATGGTGCCCCCTTGCTAAATGAGGGTTGCATGTAGTGTAATCAATCCCCCACTTGGTGAAGGGACCAACTGTGATGATAGGAAACATGGGAGAGGGATGTACCCTCATCTTCCGAGAGAAGATTTGACACGGGTGGCACTTCTTGACCGATTCGATACAATCTTTGACCAATGTCAGCTAGAAGTAACTTGCTCGTAAAATATTTTGGGCTGTTGCCAACCCAAAAAAATGACTGCCACATGCTCCGATATGGAAATCGTTAAGCACGATAACTACTTCTTCATTAGTGAGGCATCGACATAGGATGCAGTCTACACCTCTTCGATACAACGTATCATTGAGTATGAGATAAATATTAGCCTTATGGCGTATACGACGATGCTCATCATGACAAGAAGAGGTGAGGCACTTCAAAGTCTGGAGATAGACAAGTATATCTATGTACCAGGGATCTGAAGATGCGATCAAAAACATATCTCCTCTGATAGACGACTCTTCGGGCATAACATCACCTGACTCGATCGGAAGTTCCAAGATGAGTTCTTTGAAGACCAGTGACTTTTTGGATTTTGCTGAAATGAAATCTAAGTTAAATTCCTGAAGGACAACTATCCATCTACTAATCTTTCCACCGATGACTCGTCGTGTCAACATGTATTGAAACAGATTCACAACGACAATGACAGTGGTCTTGCAAAACAAAACATAATGACGGAATCGTTGGACAACATGGACTTCTGCCAATGGAAGTTTTTCGATATTAGAATAATTTAGTTCCGGTCCAACTAGGCCTCATCTCAGGTAATAAATTACATATTATGAGAGTAAATCATCCTCCTGAACTAAGACCATGAAGATGGTTGACTCTACCGCAGCTAAGTATAATAAGAAGTCTTTGTTATAATTGGGTGGCCGAAGTAGAGGGGAAGTTGCAAGGGTGTGTTTCAACGCATCAAACGAACGTTGAGCTGCATCATCCCAATGAAAAGGAACGTCCTTCTTCAGCAAGTGCATAAATCCCTTTGTAATCTCAATACAGTTTGCGATAAAACACCTCAAAAAGTTCGCCTTGCCCTGAAGACTCTGACGTTGAAGGATTGTGTGTGGGGGAGGAAACTAAACTATTGCCTCAACCTTCAGAGTATCGACCATGATCCCTATTGTTGACACTATGAAACCTAACAAATGTCCCAATGTTACGCAAAAGATGCATTTGTTTGGATTCAAGCGAATCTAGATGTAGTGACATCACTCAAAGATAACTCGGAGGTGTGTGGGATGATCCATTCTCTTGCGAGATCGAGATGCTAAATCATCTAAAGAGGCCTCGAATATATTCTTGAGATCATGTAAAGAAAAAGACATGGCCCGTTGGAAGGTAGCTCCAACATTTTTGAGACCAAAAGGCATCTTACGATAGGAAAATGTACCCCATGGACAAATGAATGTAGTTTTTTGTTGGTCTTCGGGTTTGATTTGTATCTGATTATATCCCGAATAAACATCCATGAAAGAAAAGGCCTCGCAACTTGCACATTCATCAATTATCTAGTCGATGAATGGTGTGGGAAAATTATCTTTTGGACAGGCCTTGTTGAAATCACGGAAGTCCGTACATACGTGAATCATGCCCTGTTTCTTATTGATCGGTATAGGATTTGACACCCATTGGGTCAAATGGATAGGA
This sequence comes from Picea glauca, assembly GCA_000966675.3. Classification (NCBI taxonomy): domain Eukaryota; kingdom Viridiplantae; phylum Streptophyta; class Pinopsida; order Pinales; family Pinaceae; genus Picea; species Picea glauca. Next base: position 538,442 of record JZKD02S1803105.1, on the reverse strand, counting down.
TAGATAAAAATGAATTTTAGTAGTTTCTCGACTTCAACCTTAATGACTACTACTTTCCTGGGATTAACTGGATGAAGCTTCTGCCGAACAGGCTTGGCATCCGGATAAGTTGTGATTTCATGTTCGACTATTTTTGGATCAATGCCTGGCATTTCCTCATAAGACCGGGAAAAAACGTCATGAAATTCTTTAAATAGATCTGTGTAGATTTTAATCTCTTTGGGGGAACAATCATCTCCAACGAAAAAATTATCCACGATGCCAGGGGTTCTAGAGATATTAATCGATATAGTTTCAACAATAGTTTCCATATTACCCTTGGCATAAACCTCGTGTGTAGCTAAGGGATTAACAGGACAAGACCTATCTCCAGTCATAGTCAAGGTGAATTCTCCTGCTTCGATTCTTCTTAACTCTGGGAGGAAGTATGATCTGTGATGGAGATTGTCCCAGGGTTTGTTCAAACTAGTCATTACTTCAATTATTGCTTCATCGGAGGGAAAGACTAAGTCTAACGAATCAGTATTAGCGAGAGATCCTTGAGCCTAAATAGGCTCTAGAATTGCATCTAAATCTTGTGCAGGAGTTGGATCTGTGTTGGCCGAGGCTTGCTAGACTAAAAAGTACGCTACTTCGGCTTCAGACAAGGGCATGGACATACCAGGGTGCCCCGTCCCTTCCATCATGGACGATGGGGAAGGAAGTATCCATGGATCGTTGAGGTAAGTCATGCGAAACGACGAAACTTGGAAAATATCGACCTTATGGTGGTCTGATATGAACTTGACATTGCCTTGAGGGGGTGGGTAATCAAAGGTACCCATCAAAGATGGGCACAAACCAACTCCTATGTTGACGATGCCTAGTTGGGGATTATCAATCATTGGGACCGCGGATGCTCCCAATGAAGGGTCGGGTCTAGAGAAGGACAATTGATCAATGGTCACGATCCGACCCTCGTGGGGAAACAACAAGACCCAAAAAACTGTAGCAACCACTACTTTCATAGCATAATTCCAACTCCTACCTAACAAGAGATTGTAGACGAGGGATGCATCGACTACTTCTACCTAGACACACATGGTCTTCCCTCCTAGATGCACGGGGAAAGAGGGAATGATTCCATGTGGTCGGAATGAATGACCGTCAAAAGCAGTGAGAAGAGTAGGTGACGGAGACAAAACAGGCTGGCCAATGGCCTTCCAACATGCCAACGACATGACGCATGTTGAGGTGCCCTCGTCAAACCATCGTGTGGAAATGTTCCGAGTAAAAGTTTTCGTGGGGTAAGCCACTACTATCTGAAACACTATGTGGTAAGGAAGACAAGGTTTTAAGTCAGTTGTATCCAACATGATTGTACCCAGATTAGAAGTCTCGGTAGATCCTAAAGAGGCTAACAAAGATTTCCTCTGGGAAGGGCATCTTCGGAGGACCTCCAAAGCGAACATCTCACAAGGGGTTTGAGACAAATCTTCCACCACATAATAGTTCTGGGCGGCCCTTGCGTTTGGGTTGTGAGAAGCTTTCTTGAACACACCTTTTGGAATGCGTTTCATTGTTTCACCCAAAGTATTCTCGATCTGGAGAGGAAGAGATGGGATTTTAGCTTCTTTTCCCTTTTCATAAGTGCTTGGTTTACTGTAGTCATGCGCTCTAGTCGATATAAAAGAATCACCTTTCATCATATACACATTCGTGGATGCTGGATTATTCAAAGACGAAGAGGGTCCTTGACTACCCCCTTCCTTTCTTGTACAAGATTGGGTTAGGTTTTTTCCCATGTTGAAATGGATTGGTTAACACAACAGGTTGTTGTTGTGTCACAAACGTTTGGGCCTCTGCAAGCCGGGGACATTGGTGGGTCGGGTGGTCTTCCGTGCAAAGGTTGCACGGATACCTCGCCTTCCATTTCTCAGGGTAATGGTAAGGGGGTTTCTTATCCCCCTTACCCTTCTTTCATTTTTTTTTCTTTCCTTCAGGTTACTGGGTGGCCTTTGGATTTGTCGATTGCACACTATGTACATCTGACATTTTGGTAGGGGGAGCAGTTGAAACAGTTGTCTGGCTGGCCGCTGTGTGCTGTATGGACAATTGTTGTAATTGTTTCATCAATTGTTCAGCAGGCTGTGCTTGTGTTGAACGAACAATACCATCGACATGTGGTCCCGATCTCTATCTGGTTTTATCAAATATTGAGCGTCGCGCATCTGGAAAGATTTTGTATAATAAACCAGATTGAGAGTAGATTAGCTCAAGCTGTTGAGCCCTCATGATGGCATCTTCTTCAGGAAACACTCCCGACGTCGTGACATCTTTGGATAACTGTGCGACCAAAGACTTAAGGAACCACTCAAGCAGGAATGCTGGTGGGACTGACACCTTAATTAAACTCTTCCGGCGTCTCCATTCTCAGATGTGATCAAAGATATGGTCTTCTTTTCTCTATTCAAAATTGGCCAACAATTCTATGCCAACATCGTATCTCACAGGTAATTGGAAATGGTTTAGGAAATCCATTTCCAATTCGCCGAAGGAAGAGTATCTTGAGCGGTTGAGCTCAATGTACCATTTTGTAACGCTCCTAATGAGAGTACATTGAAACAATCGCAATTGTACGGAGTCGTCTTTTAATGAATTAGATGAGCACCAAAGGAGAAAAGTAGTCACATGATCTCCTGGATCTTCGTTAGGCTTGGCATCGAACTTTGGCATGTTCGAAGGAAACTTCGTCGGCATAGGGGGCCAATGCGGATCATGACAGATAGGGTCATTCAACAACCTTGTCAAGTCTGGAAAATGCAAGGTTGCCAGGAAAGGTAGTTTGGGTTGTTGGTGATAATCATGGAAAAAGGGACGTGGAGTTTGACCGGCACCAGGTTGCCAGGAAAAGTTTGGCTGCTGACCTAGGTTTTGGTAAAAACCATGGCCATGACCAGCATACAGATTTTGTGTGTGAGGAGACATCATCAGATGATTCCCAAAAGAGGATGTAGATGGTTGGGCGTGCATTACATTCAGAGGACTTTGGGAAGGTTTGCCCCATGCCGATCCCATGGGCATAGGCATAGCACCCTGTCCAGGGTTCCAATGGTTGTGAAAAGAATTGCCCCAGATCGACATTCCTGACAAGGGAACTGATTCCTGCCAAGAATTCCATGGTGCTGATGTGGAAGAATTTCCTAGGTTCCCCCCCTGTGCAGGAATAGTACCCTGCATAGGAATAGGCTGTCCGTAACTGGGGTTGCCCCCAGTCGGGAAAAAAGTTGATGAGAATGCATTGTTACCAAATGCACTGAACAAAGAAAATAGTGTTGAACCTACCGACATATTATGAGAAGGTGGTCCTTGACTCCCTGCTCCAAATAAACTATGGTGTGTGGGTGGCTCGACAGATTGTTGGTGGGTGCCACCGAGCAAAAGGGACGAAGGAGGTATATGACCTCCCCTGTGAGGGAGAGAGTTAAAAGGAGCTGAAGTGCCCCCCATGTGTCCTTGCAGAGGAGCGTTAGAGCTCCTTTCCCCAAGACCTAAAGTCTGTAAAGTGGAGTAGGAAAGTACATGACTTGTACCTGAGCTAGGCATCCCGTATGAGAATGGAGGCCCTGTCGCACTCGGTGTGAAAGGGGCAGTGGCTGCTTCCATAGAAGAGATTGGACCACTACTCAAGGTAGAGGCGGTCAAGACCATGGTGGCTCGAACCAGTGACGGTGGGTTAGGAGGTGGAATATCCCCTATGGTGACAAATGTAGTGGGAATTGAAGAATTCCCAGAAGAAGTGGCAGCATTTGTTTCCATTGTTGCTTCTGACACTATCTGACACTCGTAAGGGTGAATCTGTATGATGATGGGTGCCGAAATATCAGTGGTTGGAGTTTCATATGGACCAAGAGATTTCGCTCCAAGGTTTAAAATGGTCATTTCCTCTGGATGTTGGTCGAGTACAGTTTTCTGTGACCCGGTCACTTCAAAAGACCCTTGTTGGTCTAGCTTTCACCTTAGTGGTGGTGGAGGTGGCTCCAATGTAATCGGTGATAGGCCCAGAAGCCTTCGTGACCGATGGAGCTCGTGATCCTCCACTGTGTGATAATATCAAAGACACACTAGGAATTTCTATTCGTTCAAAAAACAACACACATTAAAAAGGTCCCGCTAAGATAAAACAAGCAAACACTAAACTAGTTGGAAGAACAGTTGCAACAACCAACACTAGAGAAACTTACCGGTGCAAGTGCAACTCGAACATGGAAGCACCCTCCGGGTATACTCTGCAAAGTGTGGCCCGATGTCTATCCTAGGTATTGCGGTATATCCCCGCAGTCACCTGTGTATGTCTTTAAAAAATATAGACAACTAGGTTGCCAGCGCGTGAATAGTCACCAGGCAGGTACAGTCGACAGTCGGGTAGACCACAATGAGTAGGGTATCAAGCCTAAAACCTGTCAAGGGTATCGAAGTCAAGTGGTCCGGAAGCAACTGAGGACCTCGAATGGATTCGAGACCCATGAAGCTCCATGGCAAATGAAATCACCAAAATCCCAAGACAAGCCCTCTATATGTGTTCTCCACTACGTTTGGTCCAACTTTGGAGGGGTTATCTCTGCTACCTTTCCACATGCGACCTTGTGTTTATCCCTTGTGTTAGAGGGGGTTCCCGGATAACTTTCACGATACTGGGCTTTGACACTCCCTAACTTAGACTGCAATGTTTGATTTAATGGCCTTGAAGAGTTTCCTCTCCAACCTAATTCAAGGCCCTAAACCTTAACTAGTTGGTTGAACCTACAAACATAAAAATTCTAATGAATTTTAGATTTAGCGTTAATTTTTATGGCTTGTCTTAAGTCAAATGTTATGAAAGTGAAACTAGTGATGTTTGAAAGACGAAAGAAAAATAAACAGAGAGTTGGAAACAAAATAACTTCTTCTTGACTCAAATCTTAAACAACTTTTCAAACTAAAAAATTTCTAACATCTTTGAATAACAAACTCAGAGAAGGATTTCACTCGACTACGAGCTACTTATGATATAAGTAAACTGTCAAGAACTTATGAAAGCAAAGACTTTTCCTGGTTACTAATGCAAACCAACACTATTTAACCAAACAAAGAAAAAAAAGTTTTTATTTTTATTTTTTTTATTTGAATGCTCACAAAGAAAAAGGGAAAAATATCAACAAGTAAAGACCAAGAAAACTTCTGGCCTAAGCAAAAATCGCAGAGAGTCACTTTAAAAATTACACACAAGAAAATTAAAACTGGACTCTCACACTTGTCTAAAAACCCTAGAAAAAGATCATTTTGAGGAAGAACTTCTTAATGAAAAAGGAAGCTATTGTTGTGATCAAACCTAAGTTACTGATCGCTTATTACAGCTACCCAAAAACCTGAGAGGTATAATTCTTGACAAAGGAAAGGATGACTGCCTCACCTTAAACAAAAATTTTCTCCACAGGCACGCTACTGACAGTTCAACAACAAGCGTGTGCATGTGAGCTTTGTATATTCAGGGCACATGTACACGCATGCAGACCTTATACAGGTCGTGTGTACTTCTAAAACTCTAAAAAATGAAAGGACAAACAATCAAGCCTAGGCAGATACTACTGGTACTGAGAACCAGAATCTCTTGAAGACTCAGACACTTACTTTGATAGCAAAAAGAAAACAATTTGAGGAAAACTTCATAGAACAAACCAATCTGAGGTGAAACCTATGCTATAGACTGCAAACAATAAAGACTAGAATGAGTTCCAGAAAACCCTTGAGAAGGATTATTTCTGACAGGGGAGAGGATGACTGCCTCTCTAAAAGAAATTTTATGAAATCATACACACGACTGACACTTCCTCAGCTAGCGTGTACACGCGGGCTGTGGGAAGGTAGGGCGTGGGTACACACATGCATACCTTATACGGGCTGCATGTACTTCTGTGGATCTTGAAAAAAAAATGCAGTCAAGAAAATAAACAAAGATAACTGGTATGGAAGACCAGAAACTCTGTTAGCTCAGACTTTTACAGAAACTTTAAAAACAAGGAATGGAACCAGTTCTTAAAAATACCCAAGAAAAAATATTCCCAGAAACCCTAGAGATCCCCAGTATGGTCACCAATTCTGTTGTGGGTGGGAAATCCCTCCTATGGACTAGCACTAAGGGTTTTATCATGCATTCATAAATGACCTAAAGATTCTTACTTTTTAACATCATCCCATGCCTAAACCCCCATTACTCATATGTAAATACAAGGCTCAAGAGATTAAGTTGACGTACCTTATTTTTCATGTTTGATGTTGATCCATTTTTGCGCTTGGTCATTCTTTGACTACAACTCTCCTCCCAATGCTGACCTGCATTCACTAAAGACAAACAAAGAAATCCACATGCATTTGATCTATGAACTAACAGGTTAGAGATTTAATTAATCATACATCAATATTCCAATAATGACAATCTCATATGGCAGGATGGGAAAAACAATTCTTTTATTAACTTCACAATGATACCTTACAATGATAAATTCAGCTACTACTCCTCGATCCTGGTCCTGGGCTGTTTTTCCACTATCTTCCAACTGCTTTGCTCTATACTTCTCTTTGCACAAGGATAGCTAAAGGTTGGGACAAAGGGAATGCTTAATCAGGTATAGTTTCTTTACTATGATTCTCCTCTTTCAAATGGGACCCCTAACCCTTCTTTTATAGGCTAGAAGAAGCTAGGTATTTGGTCGAGTGACCGTCCATGCATGGCCGAAAGGTTTAGTTAACTTACCCAAAGTTGTGTGTTCCGTCAACAACTTTCCTTTTTCCATGTTTTTGTAGGTACACGCAGGCTGTCTTGGGTCAGCTAGCGTGTACATGTGTGCAGTAATGAAGCAGGGTGCGTGGGGTTTTATAAAAGGGGTTTTTAAGAAGAGTTGTTCAGTAGTGTTTTGGCAAAGAAGGAATCTGAGATGGCCTGAGGCTAGGTAAGCATGTATAGTGCAAATTAGGGTTATAAAAGTACTCATTCTATGTACTTTTGATGGATACATAGTGAGATAAATTGAGAATACATGAAAAAAATATGTTTCTTTATGTATTCCCAATTTATCTCACCCGGGGCCAATCCCTCAAGCGCTTCATGATTTTTGCCTCCCTTCTCTCGATATCCAAACTCCTGATATCCCCTTGGGAAACCAACGGTCTAAATCCCTCCTTGATTCGACAACTCAGATCAAATCGCGATTTCACGATTCACGAGTTCTTATGACTTTTCCGTTGACTCCTCTGATTCACGAGTCAATAAAACGCTAATATCCTGTCGCATGTCCCCTTTGATGGATGGTTCTGATTATTTCAGGATTTTGCGACCCCGCTCCTCCTGTGTACTTTCAAATCTTATCGTTTGTGCGCTTTACCTTGGTTGGACGACTGCGATTGTTTTGCGCTCAGACCGAACAACTGAGATCCTTCCTCCTCTACACTTGCTCCTCATTTTATGGATGTTGATTGAACGATCCAGATCTTTCCTCTTGAGCTTACGCTTTCTTCGAACTTAGAATATTTTCGAAGGATTCAAAGGCTTCGACCTTCATCCTTCCTGCGAGCCCATTTCTTGGATATTTTTAACACTTATGAAAGTGTTATTCCTCCTGAGTTTGGTCTCGTGAAGACTTCGAATTCCCACGCACTCTTTTCATTTAAGGGATTTCGATAACTCAGATCCAAAGGATTTCTCAAAGATAAATTCCTCTCTCCCTCCTGGCATTCTCCTTTTCTGGTTCTTCGAGTTCTTATGAAGTCCCTTTGACCTTTATTCGAATCTCGGATCTGTGCAATCCTTGCACCAGATCTTTACACAAGGTTCAAATTCTTGTGGGCGACTTTGCACTCCTTGCACCAGTCTCTTTGCACTCCTTGCAAAAGGAAAGTTTTGTGTTATCTCTTTTGAGATTCAGAATCGAAACAGATCCCGTCAATGCACTCCTTGCGTTCTGTGTGCACACATTGCACCACTCGACATAAGAGAAACAATTGAAACTTATCCTAACATTCACAGTTCCATCCACTCATAATGGATATCATTCATTCATGAATGAATGAAAAATAACAGGGAATTGCAAACAATGTCCACACCATGCACTTGATCAATTTTCCTCTGTTATATTCCAAAATGAAAATGGTTACAACTGTAAATGAAAGAAAAAATAATACTGAAATATTCTCCTAACTTCTATCTTATTTTCTTCTCCTAACATCTCTATTCAAGCCAGCCTCATTTGGGCGTACAAAACCTCTATTTAACTCAGAGGTCTCTTAGGTTTTCCCCTGACTACTTGTCTACATCAAAACTTATCCTGATAGCTTATCCTAGTGCAATCACAGTCCAGAGCCAGAGTGGAAACTCCGTTTTCACTCGTGATCGTTCAAGCGTACCTCAAGGGATTTTTCGTCACTGAGTTAAGGCGGTCTTCAAAATATCTGTCATAACTGCCAATGTTGAGCTCCCGTATAGATTCCCAGATGCTGATAGGTCTTTATCCACACACTTTCCAACGATGCTCCTGCATCACCTTCAACCCTATAAATAAACATCACTCAAAGAAAACATCTTAAAAATTAGCACCAAAGTTCTATGGGCCTTATGAGATCCTCCAATACATTGGAAATGTGGTAAACAAGTTGTCTCTTTCATCCCATGTGAATATTTATCGAGTATTTGATGTTTCTTATCTAAAGAAGGTCGCGGGGTCAAAGTTCAAGGTGAAAACTAGATTACCAGAACTTGATGAAGAAGGCTCCATTTGGCTTCAACTAAAAGAAGTTTTGGATACTAGAGAGCTTCAATTGTGCTAGAGAATGATCTGTGAAGTATTGATCTAGTGGAAAGACATGCCACCTGAAGATGCCACATGGAAACCAATCACAATTCTACAACAATTTCCTCACTTTCAACCTTGAGGACAACACTTATTTTGAAGGGGGAGGACTTGTTATTTTAGACTACCTAGGAGTTAGTCAATTGTTGTATGTGGCCATATTCTTTGAATAAGACCCACATTAGGGGAACTTTGAGGTAAAAAA
>JZKD02S1803105.1:493993-506756 GCA_000966675.3 Picea glauca | reverse complement strand
CATCCTCAATATATAGTGTATCATGACCTATAATTAAAATTAGGTCATTAAAAATAGCCGACAAGGCTACAAACCAAAATCATATTGTTTTTACATTAAATTGCTAAATTAAAACCCTAAATGAGCATAAGCAAGACGTCAAGCCCTCCTGAGGGAAACGTTGGCCCTTTTTAGGGCAAAATACAACACAAAATGACAAACGTTGGCCCTCTTTGGGCCTCCAAACTCTGCCACACGTGCCAAACCGCCTTGTCAAACTGCCACACACTGGAGGTGACGTCAATGGCTCCTAGATGACATCCTGGTCCATCAAAGGGAAACGTTCCACCTGAAGTGGGTCAACCCCCCTGGGCTGGGCTCAGCCAAAATGTCCTGGATGAAACATCCTTCTTCTTCTCAAGTGCAATAGCTTAACCAATCACTATCCTGTCTCTGCCCTTGATGGGGTCCCATCAACCATCTAATGGGCTCTTCAGCCCCATGGAGGTCCGAACTGATCATCTCCCCATGTGTACCGATCCACTTGGTACCTGTCCATCGGGCATGGTCCTGCACATCAAAAACTTCGCCCTCCATGGGATCATTAGTCATAGGGATCATAGCAATGTTAATCATGTTTCATCATTAATGTTATCAAACATATGCATAAAAACCCTGATATATCATTCAATAGCTCGAAGATATTACAAAGACCTAAAATACAAAGTCGAAGAAAGAGACAAAATACCCTGTCGAGCCAGTATCCATAAGAAAAGGAAAGTCTCCAGAGGGTATCATCCAAGCCATGTAAAATGAGGTGATGTGGTCAAGTGACGTCTAGACATATAGGTAGAGCGAAAGACAGGGATGCATGATGTTACCCATGGGTGCCTTTGTAGAAGGCGAGTTGTACCCGTAACGGATGCAATTATTTCCAAGCCCTTTATTTCCTTTATTCTTTTCTTTATGTTCTTTTTTCTTCTTTTTATTTCAAGGACTAACTAGAGGACACTGCCTTAGCGTGGTGACCAGAGATGACAGTGTTACCCACAAACACTTTCACAGAGATGATAAGGTTGGCTTGTGATGAGACCCCCTTTCCCTTGGCCATGCAACCAAGGGTCACTGCCCTGGTGTGGTAACCAGATAGTGGCAATGTCATACTGCTAGGTGCCCATGAACATAATAGACTGGTTCGTGATGGGACCCCTTATCCTCTTGGCTAGGTCTTGTTTTTGTTATTTTTCCTTGGGTCCCTCTTGTTTCTTGCTGAGAGGCTTTTTATTTCCTTCTCGGGGATCCCTGGGTGAGGCATCTCTAGGTTTCATTTCTTATGGCTTTTATATTTTCCCAGCTGCTTTGACCTTCTGGGCCTTTAGCCCCTTCTTCCCACGAGATATGGTGCAACCCCACAAACAGATCATCCTAATGCCCAGACTAAGGGAATGGGACAGATGAGTGGGTGATAAGGTGAAAAAGTGATAATATGATGGGAGGAGACGGTGGCTCTTCAGAAATCCCCTTGGTGGAAAACCAAAACCTATGGGTATAGGCCTACTAGGACACCCTTTAAATCCCCCCATCCATGGTCAAGTGGGTCAATGTAAGATCCAAGCAGTTGTCAGAAATAAAAGGAGTAAGATGCATATATCTAAAGGTTATAATGATAAAAAATGACACATACCATGATACTTGGACCAATTACCTCGTGAAGCAAGAGCCTTCTCCGATACAAGAGCAAGCCGATGGTGATGGATGTTGTTGCTGCCGACAAGACAAGTTTGATGAAAGAGAAGAAATATGGGCCCTCCAGGTCCATGCTTAGGTCAATCTTGCTCTCAGTACTCCATGTCTAGGACCTGTGGGCCTCGAGACATGATCTCCTAGTTATCCCTAAAAATCGGGGATAACAAGCCTCTCTGCTCGAAGTAAACCAAACTGGTGTAATAATTTCATTATCGACATAAGTGAATCTTACCTTCTCTTGAGTTAAAAGCTTAAATGAAATGGATTTATGTCATAGATTTTTTTTTTTTTTTTTTAATGGTGAATTTGAGGTTCATTACATATGGTATCAGAGAAAAAGTTACAACATTGGGCCTGAGCAGGGCCACATTAGTTTCTTAGTATATATTTCGATTTATGTAAAACTAATAAATCTTATGTTACAAACAAAAATCCCTTTCTGTTTTGTGTTAATTATGGTCGCTCAGGAGGATACATAAACCAGGATGGAAGAAAACCCTCAGCAAGGACCTCCGGTAGATCCAAGACATAACAATGATAGAAGCTCACCCACGGAGGTGTTGGAAACAATGATGAATCTTATTGTTGAACTACAGGTTTTCAAGGCTGACAATGAAAAATTGAAGAAGGCACAACAGGAACAACAAGAGATAAATGAAGTCCTGCTACGTAGTATAGTAACCAAGAAAATGCCAAAAGATGATAACCATGATGAGGAGGTCAACAAAAGGGCCTCCAAGAATTATGGTGCAGAAACAAAAAAAGGAGACAAATCGTCTGAAGGGACACCTCCAGTGGAAGACAAAACTATACCAGAGAGAAAAAGAAAACAAACAGACCACCTTGAAGGAGAATTTAAAAAGATTAAACCAACTAACTTTGATGGAGAATCCAGGGCAGGAGAAGAATTTGAGGCATGGTTGTTGGACATCAAAAAATACTTCCAAATATGAAACTATTCCAGCAACATGAAGGTCAGAATGACCATCTACAATCTGAAGGGGAAGGCCAACATTTGATGGTAGGACCTAAAATTGGCCAAGGGCCTAAAGGAGAAACAATTGGAATGGTCTGACTTTAAGAAGTATTTCAAGAAACAATACCTTTCTTAAAGCTATTATGAAAGGAAGACGAAAGAATTTTACGAGTTACGACTCAGACAGATAACAATGGAGGACCTTATAAATAAATTTCTGGAACTACTAAGGTTTGCATCATACATTCTGGAGGATAAGGTAAAAATCCAGCGATTCGTAAGCTGTTTACCATAGGCCTACCGGGACAGAATTGAGTTTGATAGCCCCAAATACTTGAGTGAAGTATTCAGGAAAGCACAAATGTGCTATGACCAGTATAAACAATAGGTAGAGTTTCCCAAGACTTGGAAGGATAAGAAGCAATATCGAATGAACCAACGGAAGAAGGGATACCATCCAGCTCCGTATCGGGATGCAACAGAAAGTTTCCCAAGGAAGGATTTTAACTCCAATCACCTGAATACGCAAGGTAGCGGTAAACCGGTAAAACCGAGAATGAAGAAGTTTGGGGACAACTCCCGCGAGCCATTAAAGTGTTGGGAGTGTGGAGAGCCTCATCTAAGAAAGAACTGTCCATGTTTAATTGCAGAAAAAAGAACTTTTGTTCACAATTTGCAGGAAGCCTTGACAGTGGGAGATGTGGGCATAATTTTGCATTGGATAAATGCAACCATAGATGGTCGACAAGCTGACCACCAGTCCTCAGTGGTAGAAATCGAAGGTAAAATCAATGACACTCGAATTTCTGTTTTAATTGACCCTGGAGCTACATTAAGTTATATTACTCCCGATGTAGTAGAGTTGAATAAACTTAAGAAACCGAAGCACGGAAAATCATGGCTTGTACAACTAGCAACAGGTACTAAAACAAAAGTAGTTGACTTTATTTCTGATCTTGAGTTCAACTTGTATGGTTAAAAGATAAGGACCAATATCAACATATTACCACTAGGATCTTATGATATGATTATCGGGATGGATTGTTTGGAACAACACAAAGAAATACTAGACTGTTATACAAAAATACTTAGCTATAAAAGTAATTTTGGCACTATTAGAACAACCCAAGGCATACCAAAATCTATATAAGTCAGACAAGTTTCAGCGATGCAACTCAAGAAATGTATTAGAAAGGGATGTCAAGTTTACACCATCCAAGTAACGAATCTATTAGAAAAAGAAGATAAGCCCAAGTTAGAAGACTTTGTTGTCCTACGTGAATTCAGAGACATGTTTGTAGATGAGATACCAGAATTACCTTCTAGAAGGGAAATAGATTTCTCCATAGACTTACTACCCGGATCAACCCCTATCTCAAAAGCGCCCTACGGAATGAGTCTATTAGAACTGACATAATTAAAAATACAATTATAGGAATTGTTGGACAAAGAGTATATCAGACCGAGTGTCTTGCCATGGGGAGCACCAATCTTCTTTGTGAAAAAGAAAGACAGTACTCTAAGACTATGTATCGATTATAGGCAACTGAACAAAATGACCATTAAGAAAAAATACCCCTTACCAAGGATAAATGATCTATTCGATCAAGTTGGTGGAGCCGAGATCTTTTCAAAATTAGATTTATGATCCGATTATCATCAAGTTAGGATAAAGGACGAGGACATAAAGAAAACAACTTTTCGAACTAGATACAAACATTACGAGTTTGTAGTCATACCCTTCGGACTCATTAACGCACCAACCACATTTATGTGCTTGATGAACAACATTTTCAGTCAGTACTTAGACAAGTTCGTAGTTGTATTTATCGAAGATATTCTGGTCTATTCTAAAATGGAGGAGGAACATGATGAACACTTGAGAATAATTATGAAAACATTGAGGAAACACAAACTATACTCAAAATTCGACAAACGTGACTTTTATAAAAAAGAGATACAATATTTAGGACATGTCATTTCCTTGAAAGGGATTGTCGTAGACCCAGAAAAGATAAAAGCCATTATGGAATGGCCAGTACCTAAGGATGTGACAGACATTCGTTCATTCATGGGAATCACCGGATATTATCGCAGATTTATAGAAGGGTTTTCCAAGATAGCCTACCCTATCACGTCATTACAAAAGAAAGGGGCCAAATTTAACTCGTCACAAAAGTGTCAAGACAATTTTAACAAGTTGAAAGAATTAATGACATCGGTGCCTATTTTGAAGGTAGAAGACCCAGATAAAGACTTCACAGTATGTGTTGATGCAAGTAAAGAAGGACTAGGTGGTGTCCTAACTCAAAAGGGCACGTGATTTGTTACGAATCCCAGAAATTAAAAGAACACGAGAGAAATTATGTCACTCATGACTTAGAATTGGCAACAGTAATACATGCCTTAAAAATGTGGTGACACTGTATAATGGGTAGAAAATTCCTACTATTGATAGAAAATAGCGGGGTGAAATATCTGTTTAACCAACTAGACCTTAATGCAAGACAAGCAAGGTGGCTAGCCTTCTTGAGCGAATTCGACCTCGAGGTCAGACATATCAAAGGTAAGGAAAATAAAGTAGCAGACACTTTAAGAAAAAGAGTCCATGGATTATTTGAGGTAAATATAGGTAGAGCAGAAAGTGATCTGGAACAAAGAATAAGGATGTCAGGTATTAACGACGAAAATTACACTAAGATGATGGCATAATTTCAAAATAGTATCACAAACTAAGATAAACTAGATATAAGTATCGACAAGAAGGGACTATTAAGATTTAAAAATAGACTTTACATACCAAATTCAACAGAGTTAAAACTAACTGTTTTAGATGAAATGCATAAGAAACTTTATTCTGGCCATCCAGGTTACCAGAAAACAATAACAACACTCAAAAAACTATTTTATTGGCCTAATATGAAGGACGAAACAACAGAGTACTTGGTTAGGTGCCAATATTGTCAGCAAGTTAAGGCCAAACACCAGCATCCAGCTGGCCTATTACAGCCATTACCAGTACCAGAATGGAAATGGGAGACCATATCGCTGGAATTTATATCAGGTTTGCCTAAAAACCATAAACATAATGATTCTATCATGGTTGTAATCGATAAACTCAGTAAGTCTGCACACTTTATTTGTCACATACCCAATACGAAATTAAAAAAATTTCAGCCTTTTTCTTCTCTTCTTCGAGGAACATAGTTCCCCGAATCCCTACGGGCCTAATACAGGCCCTACCATACCTTATCCATACCCACATCCTCGACTACTATGAACATAGGCCTTACCGGAGAGGGGTTCATCAACTTTCGCGGTTCGGGAAATCACCATGCATGTAATCCCCATGTTCTCTTACCGTTCAACGGGCCGAAACCCGAAATGGGTCTAGCCTCTTACTGAGATTAATAGTAACTCGAAACAAGTCTTGGTACTCTACCCTTCAGGAATTCTCATATTGGGTTTTCGGAATACACGATGACAGGAGGTCTCGCACCTGGGTTTACCAGGAGCTGAAACTCTGAAAACACCAACTCTAAACATGCTTCACTGTTTCTGGGTTTCCTCCATCGGGATTTTGGGACTGGCATGTACCGGGGACTTGCCTTTAGGTATCCCAAGTACCGAAACACCGAAACACCCTATCTCATCCATGTTATTATTATTTTGGGGTTTCACATATTGGGATTTCGAGATATGCACATACATGAGGTCTCGCACTTAGGTTTCCCGGGAGTCGAAACTCCGAAACCTTTATGCATTACTAAGCTCATTTAGGGGTTTCGTATCTAGTAGATACCCGGAACAAAACTGTCCTTTGGGGGTCTCGAGTACCAAAATGCCAAGTCGTAGATCCAATTCACACTATTCCATATCGGGATTTCCCAAGTCGGGGTTTCGCATATCGGAACTTCGCAATACAACAGGTCAAAGATTCACACTCCTTGACTACCTGAGTGCCGAAAAGCCAATATACCCACTCATCCTACCCTCGACCAAATTCAGAGTTTCGTAGATTGGGGATTCACAACTTGTGTAGATAGGAGGTCTCACATATAGATCTTCCGAGAGACGAAACTCCGAAAACTCATAGTTCCTCCATCCTATTATCATTTCAGGATTTTGCAAGTTGAGGTTTCGGGACTTGTGAGTATGAGAGGACTCGCACCTAGATGTCCCAAGTACCGAAGTGCCGAAATATCCTATCTCATCCACACCTTAATCTCTTTCGGGGTTTTTGTTATTGGGATTTTGTGATTCACGATGACCAGGGTTCTTGCCCTTTGATTTCCCGCGTGTCGAAACATCGAGATGCTTACCGAATGCCATGTGTACTCTACAACTAGACAGTCTATACACTCTTATGTGTCTTGAGATTGACGGTCCCGATTTTCTTCTTTACTTGCGAAGGCGATAAAAGGGTCGAGGCATTAACGTCTGCGTTCCTTCATCAAATTTAATGGCCGTAATAAACCTTAGATTCCACGAAAGGATCCCAATCGTGCACTTAGAAAGAGGAAGAGTATCTTAGGTATTGAACCACCGAAGGGTCTTAATTCATCCATGAGCTATCATTTTTGGATTTTGCGGGTCAGGGTTTCGGGACTTGCAAGTACGAGAGGACTCGCACCTAGATGTCTCGGGTGCCGAAATTCCGTAAGCACTTAACTTAACCCCACGCTGGCATTTCAGGATTTCGCAAGTCGAGACTTCGGGACTTGCGAATACAAGGGAACTCATCCTTGGGGATTCTAGGTGCCGAAATGCCGAAATGTTGAAGTCTACGAAGACCATTCTCCCTCATGCAAGATTTTAAGACTTAAGCTATATTACCCTCCTTCGGGTCCTCAGACAGTTTTCACCAGGATCGAAGACCAGACCGAAAAGTCTTCTGGAGGGTAAGGCAACGATCCCAAAGGGGTGCCTCTGTGGGAAGATCTATCCAGGGCATTACTTGAGGCGTATAAGGACATAGATTTCCCAAGAACATAATTTAAGTCTGAATTTGTTCGGTATATATATGTATCTATCTATAAACATAAGCCATACATGGTCTGTTAAATAAAAGCATGCAACCACCATTTCTATTCAAAACACCACACAGACAGTCTTATACTGAAGCCATTCATAATTTCACAAGCTATGAGCATACATGTCAACATATAAATTGTCAAGAAGAAAGATATAAAACACTTATAAGAAATAACACTAGTTTTTGAGGCAACTGCTGAGAGGGGTGCTCGTTTCCACCCAATCGTAGGCTTAGCGATTCCAAATGGATTTAACACTAGCCGCCCCTGAGCTGAGACCACGATGTCGTGATACTGAGTCTCTATTCATCAGTGATCGAGAATGAAGGTTACTCCCCTTCTTCTCTGCTATCACTTGCTTTGTATATTTTTCCAGAGTTCTTTTCCCATTCCTCTTCTCATTTTCCTCGTGTCTGCCCCCAGTTGCACACTCTTCCTACCTTTTCTCCTCCCGGCGAGGTTGCGTGTGGCACGATATTCCTCGTGGTGGTCAATCCCGAGGACTCTGCGGATGGGTGGTTCACCCCCATCCCTCATTACTCATGAGGAGCCCTCTACATACCAACCTGCGAGTCTTTTATTTCGGGCCAACGAGCTGCTCTTGGTTCTCCGTGCCAGTGAAGTCCAAATACGGTATTGGTTTCGGTGGAATTTAACACCACCATTCCAGGTGCCTTCCACCACCTTTCTTCAGCCATCGTGGTCTCTTTTTCAGCACATCCCCCTCTCAACAGTCCTGCAATATATATATATATATATATATATATATATATATATATTCATAATATTATTTACATTCATCGACCTTTTTCATAAGGTCCATACACATCACACATTCACATTCTTGAGTTTTCCACAGTTCTTGGATAGTATATTTATTTTTATAGACTGGGGGAAATAGGGTGTTACAATTCCCTCCCCCTTATAGGAACATCATCCTCGATGTTCTTATCTATCAACATGACATGCATGTACATAAGTAAACAAAATCAGATATGCTTGTCTCATGGCATTCTCCATTTCCCATGTAGCCTCATCTGGGCCAAAATGTCTCCACTGCACCTTGACCTGCGCAATGGTTCGGTTTCGTAGCGGGGTTTCCTTTCTGTCCAGTATGCATTGAGGTTCTGGCAGAAATTCTCCCTCTGGTTCCACCTGGATCATAGACCAGTCAATTATATGATTAGAATCATGTACATATTTCTTCAATAATGAAACATGGAAAACATTATGTGCTCTTATTGTGGGATGTAGTGCTAGCCTATAGGCTACATGTCCCACTCTATCTAGAACTTCAAAGGGTCCACAGTACTGTGGTGTCAATTTGGCACAGGCTCCCATTTTCAGGTAACTCTTCCTGGGTCGAACTCTGAGATATACATGGTCTCTCGTCTTGAACTCTCTTGGAGTTGTCTTTTGGTCGAAATAACATTTCTGCCGGTTCTGAGCAACCTTCAAGTTTTGTTTTATCTGAATTACTTGATGTTCCATTTCTTTCAACATGTCAAGTCTAAATGAAATTCTGTTTATGGGATTACTCCAATTGATTGGAGTATTACACAACCTACCATAGAGGACTTCGAACAAACTCATCTTTAGGGATTCTTGATAGCCATTGTTGTAAGCGAACTCCACCAGTGGTAGGTAGTCTTCCCACTTCTTGGGTTGATGCATTACATGCATCCTTAACATGTCTTCTAGTATTTGGTTCACTATTTCTGTCTGTCCATCGGTTTGAGGGTGATAACCAGTGCTAAACAACAACTTGGTCTCTAAACTAGACATCAGTGATTTCCAAAAGTTGGAAGTAAATTTCGTGTCTCTATCTGACACGATCTCTTTCGACATACCATGTAGTATGAATATCTCCTTCATGAATATCTGGGTGATATCTATTGCTTTTCAGGGTGATTTGACGGGGATGAAATGAGAAGACTTGCTCAATTTAAACACCACCACCATGATGGCGTCATTCTATTTGGTTGAGGTTGGTAATACAGTGATGAAATCCATGGAGATGGTTTCCCATTTCCATTCTGGGATTGGTAAAGGTTGCAATAATCCTGTTGGGTGTCGATGTTCTGCTTTAAGCTGTTGGCACTCTATGCATTTGGCCAAATACTCAGCTATGTATTTCTTCAACCTCGATGAGTAGAATTGTTTCCTGGTGGTTGTAATCATCTTCTGGTATCCTGGATGGCCAATATAGGGTCTTTTATGTAGTTCCTCTAGTATGAACCTCTTCAAGTCGTCACCATCGGGAATGTACAATCTGCTTCTGTAAGTGAGAAGACCTTCTTTGGTCATCTGATAGCCTTCATAATTTACTCCTATGGGCTCTTGCTGCAGGTACGAGGTCATGGTCTGGACGAAGGGATCTGTTTCTTGTGCATTTCTTACTCTTTCCTTGACATCCATTTCACAGGTGCTCACTGTTGCCAGGTGAATTGTTTTCACACTTTTGCTAAGGGCATCGACCACCCTATTTTCTTTCCCTTTAATGTGTTTGATTTCAAAATCAAACTCACTAAGGAGGTCCATCCCCCTAGCTTGTGTGACATTGAGCTTCGGTTGGTCAAACAAATATCGCAAAACATAGTGGTCGGTCATAAGTACAAATTTCCTCCCCAGGAGGTAATGTATCCACATTTTTAAGGCGTGTACTATAGCGGCCAGCTCTAGATCATGAGTCACATAGTTGATTTCATGTTCGTTCAATTTTCAGGATTCATAGCAGACCACATTTCTTCGCTGCATAAGGACTCCTCCGAGCCCTTCCTTATAGGCATCTGTGCACATGAGAAAATCTTCTTCAGGGTCGACGATCTTCAACACGGGTGCTTGGGTCAGTAGATGTTTCAGGGTTTGAAATCTTTCTTCACATTTCAGTGTCCACACGAATTTTGTCCCCTTCTTCTAGAGGGCAGTGATTGGACAACCAATCTTGGATAATCCTTTTATAAATCTCCTATAGTAACCCACCAATCCCATAAAGGATCTGATATCCGAAACATCCTTCGGGGTAGGCCATTCCATGATAGACCTGATTTTGTCAGGGTATACTACTACCCCTTCTTCAGATAGGACGTGACCTAAGTAATGTATTTGCTTCTGGAAGAAGTCACATTTGCTGAATTTTGCATAGAGTTGATGCTCTCTTAGCACTTGTAGCACAAG
The DNA here is from genome assembly GCA_000966675.3 of Picea glauca. Taxonomy (NCBI): domain Eukaryota; kingdom Viridiplantae; phylum Streptophyta; class Pinopsida; order Pinales; family Pinaceae; genus Picea; species Picea glauca. The sequence continues at coordinate 495,845 of JZKD02S1803105.1, read as the reverse complement.
TCTAAGATGTCTAAGTTGATGCTCTTCTCTATTCTTGGAATAAATTAATATATCGTCAATAAAAACCAACACAAATTTGTCTAGGAATTTGATGAGTACACTATTCATCAAGAACATGAAAGTGGTAGGGGCATTGGTTAACCCAAATGGCACTACCACAAACTCATAGTGACCATACCGTGTCCAGAAGGCAGTTTTATGGACGTCTTCACCCTTGATTCAGACTTGGTGGTAGCCCGACCTCAAGTCAATCTTTGAGAAAATAGATGCACCCGCCAATTGATCGAACAGGTCATCGATCCTGGGTAAGGGGTACTTGTTCTTTATGGTTACCTTATTGAGTTGTCTATAATCTACACATAGTCTAAGGGTATTGTCCTTGTTTTTCAAAAATAGGACTAGTGCCCCCCATGGAGACACATTGGGCTGGATATAGACCTTATCCATAATTTCTTTCAATTGCAATTTGAGTTCAACTAACTCAGGTGTGCTCATCCGGTAGGGTGTTCTAGACACCGACACCGCTCCTGGTGCAAGCTCTATTGAGAAGTTAATGTCCCTTCTCGGAGGTAGACCCGATACCTCTTCCAGAAATACATCTCTGTATTCTCTCAGGGTAGGGTGGTCTTCAAGGCTTGGTTTTTCACCTTCAATTGTTCTTAACACCTGTATTGCATATAGGGGACATCCCTTTCGACAATACTTTCTCATTTGCAGAGCTGATATTTGTCTCACCGAGACAGGTTTTCGGATCCCTTGAAGGGTTATCCTTCTTCCTTCTTCTCTTACACACTCTAAGGTTTTATGGTAACAGTCCAGTCTGTCTTTATCAGAAGATATCCAGTCCATACCAATCAATAGATCATATGATCCCAGGGGTAATATGTTAAGGGTTGCTTGGGTGCATAATTCACCCAAAATCAATTGGCAGGCTAGTATGACCTCTTCTACCCTTCTTTTGGTGCCAGTGGATAACTGTACCAACCATGGCTTCGTGTTTTTGTGTGGCTGTAGTTTACACTTATCAACAACCTTAGGGGATATATAACTCAAATTTGAACCTAGGTCAATAGAAATATACACTAGATGGTTGGAAATCATACCTTCTATTTCCACCACTGAGGCTTGGTGGTTAGTCTGGTTATTATCCAAGGCTTCATAAATTTGCGGCATGCTCCTAACCACATCATTGACGGTAGTAGCTTCCTGGATGTTATAAATTCTCCAACTATTCTGTTGTTGGTGTGGACAGTCTCTCAGGAGATGTTCTTCTCCACAACCCCAACATTTTAGAGGTTCTCTCTTTGTGTTATCAGCCTTCACTGGTATAGGTCCACAAGTTTTATTTCTGCCCAATGAGGGAAAGTTCTGCTGGTGTACACTTCGGGCTAGGAAGCTCATTCTTGGGTTCTTTTTATAGTTCTTACATTCTAGGGATTTAATCCCCTTTTTTTGAAATCTTGAATCCTTCTATTTCCAGCCTTCACGAGGCTCTGTCCGATGTCCAAATTGTTCATGAGAATATGTTGCCTTTTTTATAGTGCCTTCTAGAGTCTTTGGCTCATCAAATTAAATTCTATTCCGATAATCCTTAGGTAGTCCATTGATGAACCATTGCACCTTTGCCTTTTCTTCTTTTATATAAGGTACATACCTCAACAAATCAAGGAATTTGTTTACATATTCCTCTATAGTGAGTTGTCGCAGTTTGAGTTCATAAAACTCTTTAGTCTTCTTGTCGAAATATTTTTCCAACAAATACTTCTTCCGGAAGTATTTCTCAAATTTCTCCCAAGACAGGTCCTCTTCGCGAACCCCTTTCACATTCTTAAGTACTTCCCACCAAATGGAA
>JZKD02S1803105.1:460198-475985 GCA_000966675.3 Picea glauca | reverse complement strand
AATGCATCTGCAATCGATGGGGGGGCGGGGATCCCGCCCCCTGGCGCCGTCATGAGCCTCTCTGCCCGAACCCTAACGCTCGCTGCACAACCCTAACGCTCGCTCGCTCTCCGCCGCTTGATCTTTCTTATATATATAATGTTGATTATATATAAATTTCTCAAATAAATTTGCACTTATAGATTTTTAATCCCTCATATGATTAAATTAGAAGAATTTATTTTCAAAAAATCAAGAAGAGGAAAAGGGGTCAAGCTAGCAAATTGAAATCATATTGACCATAAAAGGTTGGGATGAGTGGTAGCTCTAGTCATTCTGAAATATATCTTTGTTTTTGAGGTTAATTCAAATAAATGTTTTGTTTGTACAATGAGGAATGTAAAGGAAGATCCTCTAGTGTCACTTGTTGCACATAAGCAAGCATGCATTTGCCAACAAATTATCAAATTCACAATTAAAAGTTTTTTAGGCAATATGCAAAGATTCTTTCAATAAAATGAGGAAATGACATGGAGAAAATAGGGCAGATGAGGAAATGACATGGAGAAAATAGGGCATTGATTTCATCTACTTCATGGTGGATTTAGTGCATCCCTCCACAAAGAATTCAATAATGGTGGATTTAGTTTATCCATTTGTCTATTTATCTAAGACCCAATGAAAGTATTTAAAGAGATTGGTAGGTTTTTCTTCCCACACTCATTGCAAGTACTCTTTCCTCTAAATCAATGTCTTCAACTTGGGGTGTTCAAGTTGATACCTAGGTGTTATTGATTTTGTCATTATTTTTATAAAAAAAAAATGAAAATTATAATTCTATTAGTAATTTTGTCATTATTCAATGTTTGAAAATTATAATGCTTTCCTTAAAGATAGAAGGATACTGTTTTTTTATGTTATTGATTTTGTCATTATTTTTATAATAAAAAAATTGAAAATTATAATCCTATTAATAATTTTGTCATTATTCAATGTTTGAAAATTATAATCCTTTCCTTAAAACATACAATGACACTGTTTTTTTTAAATAATTGAGATCAGTGTACCTCTTATTCATGGGAAGATCGAAAGGGAATAAGATTCTCATGCTCATATGATCAATGCACTGCGCTTGATAGTGGAAACAAAGTGAATCCATGCATAAAAGAAAACCAAATAAAAAAACATAGATTTGACGAGGAATCCAATCCCACTTCTCAACCTCATAATTTACATATGAGAATATGCGGCCTGAAGCGTCTTTAAAAGCACAAAAGAAAATTGTGTGGATTTAACAGAATAAAATAGAGACCAAATTCATCATGCCATGATGCAGTTTTGCCTGCATACATATACACTAGTCCAGTCCTTGCAAGCTTTTATTAAAGCGCACTATATAAAAGATTCCTGCTCCATCCTCTCCAATGCTTTTTCCTCCTAGTTCTCTATCAAACTAACAATTCCCACAGGTAGGCAGCCATGATTCTCCCTGATAGGCGTCTGAGCTAATCCATGCACATACTCGTTTGTACATCGACATGATCGGGTCAGGGCCGTAATGCAGCTTTGTCAACACTAATGCTCCTCTCAAATCAATCCAAGAAAAAATAATTGACACTTCATCATATTACTCATATTAAAATCTCTGTTTTCCCATCTTACTAATGCATGGTGTTCGAATCAATCATTAACTCTGAAGAACTGATTAAAATCTAGATTATATAAAAAAGTACATAAGTTCATTGGATGTGAAAAGTATAGACCGATGTATACAAGTTCATTGCTGCACAATGTGAATTGGACAATTAAGCATAGAAGCTGTTATTTTCTTTGTTTAGATTTAAATATGAGTTAGTTATGATTGATTTGAGATGGAATTTGACAGGAAAATGGGACGATTTTCAGTGAAATACATTGAAATCTTTTTGATGAATTTTTTGTTGAATTTTTTTTAGATGAACTTCAAAATTTTTTGTTGAAATTTTTTTGATGAACTTAAAATTTTTAAACCTTAAAAACTAATAATAGAGTTGTCAAAACAATCAAATTTGATTGGCTGTTTCTTTTTGAAATTAGTTATCAAAACAAACAAATTTGAGAAGTTGTTCCCTTTTGAAATTCTTAAAATTCTTAACTTAATAGTGATTGATTTTGGATTTAAATACCATTTGTTGAAACTTTTTTGATGACCTTTAATTTTTTTTGTTGAAACTGTAAAAACTAACAACAGAGTTGTCAAAACAATCAAATTTGACTAGCTGTTCCATTTTGAAATTAGTTATCAAAATAATCAAATTTGAGAGATTGTTCTATTTTGAAATTCTTAACTTAATAGTGATTGATCTTGGATTTAAATGCCATCTGGATTATTGTAACCAATCTAACAAGATATTTCTTGAAAAAATATCACATTATTATTATGCTGTTTGAAAATGTAACTAACCAATTAAACAAATTGACTTTCTATCCAGTAAAAACTTTGCTGTACCAAATATTTATACTCAGATTTACACCCATTTTTTTTTAAAAAGAAGAGTAAATCATAACAAAGAAAAAAAGACACACGACTTGTCCCCTTACTAATGCAGTCCTTTTGAAATGACAAGACCCTCAAAACATGCATTATGAAATTTTTTTTCATCGACAAAAATAGATCCCCCAATGGGAAGATGCGACAACCTACCATAGAAAGGTATCCATAGTCACCTTGTCAATGAGTAGGAAAACCAAATCTCCACACTTATCAACTAACCTACAACTGCAGGCTACACATATACAAGACTAGAAGCTCGTGGTCTTTTTCTATTCCAGTATACCATTATCTATACCATTTTACAAAAGACAATGTTTAAATGTGAATAGAAAATTGTGAATATTGTGATTTCATTAAAAGTGTAATAATTGTGAAAATTATGATTTCATTAATTTTGCAATAGAAAATAAAAAAATTGTGATTTCATTAACAATTAACAATTATATAGACTAATATTTATTTGAAAATGTAAAATCTTAAAAGGGAAAACATCATATTAAAACATCAAGGTTAGCAATACAATGCACACAATCAACCTTACAACATACAATAAAGTTCCATTACCATAACCTATCACCACATAATCATTGGGGAAAATTCCTCATCTTCTTCTCGTAGTTATGGATCAATTGTGTTTAAGTTGCGAGGAAATACCACTCAACATACGTAAAGGCAGACTCAACCCAAGTACATGAGTAGAGAAAAGTTTCCATCCACCATAAAATGAATCACAAAAGTCTTTTGTAGAGTGATTCCCTGTATCAGGGTAGTCTCACCGTGTAACACACTTGACCCCTAGGTGCTCTTTTAAGGGGTGGGGTATCAAAATTTTATTTCCATTAACTCTCTCTAAGTTCCCCTTTCACCAAAGTGTAGGTTTTTCCAAACCCTCGTGCTCTTTCCTGGCCCCTTTGAAGGATTTGAACAACAGGTGCTAGCTTTCCATGCTAGGCCCTTTCCTTCATATGACCTCAGGCTACGCCCAGGCGCCAAATCAAACTCGACACACTTGACTTTGAATCCGCTGAACTCTGAGCTTGTGAACACACATGGACCAGATCTATGGTCCAGACTTCTTTCACAACCAACGACTATGATTTACTTCAGGACTTCAACGTTGAGGAGTTTCGAATGCTCCAAACACCTCTTTCCTCCGAAGTGCTCCATACGTGGAGTTACAGATCGAGCACCATGTGTTTTCCCCCATCAAAGGTTGATATCGGCCGACTTGCAGTCAACGTTCCTCCGCGCTCTTTCTTCTAGGGTACCAATCCTCTCAAGTAATAGATCTCACACCACGGGTCTTATTCCAATGGAAGGTTCTGATGAACTCCGATGCTCCGACCATTGGGAGTTCTCATGTCTTTACTCTTCAATTCCTCTAGTGTGAATTTCAGCGAGATTAAATCTCGAGTCTCCATGTGTTCCAATGACAGACGGTTATGATGATTCCTTACCTTTGGAGCTTCAAACGACTTATGGTCAACGCATTTCCCTATCATATCCACGGTCATGATTTACTTTGACAGTTCGAGCTTCGGGAGTTCTCAACTCGCGCGACCCCACTTTCCTCCGAAATGGAAGATCTATTGACACCTGTCCTTAGCTGACGAACAACTCAGATGAACTCCAACTCTTCAGCCTTCGGGATTTCTTGTTCAACACACTCACTTTTCTCCCTGAGTGACTTTTCTCCAAAATGGAAGATCTTCTACCTCATGTCCCTTTCGAACAAATGGTTGGGATGACTTTGGGACTTTGGCCTTCGAAAATCCTCTAGCCTTCACACTTCAATTCTCCCAAAGTGACTTCTCTCCAGAGTGTAGGATCTGACAACACCTATCCCTTTGATTTGAACGACTCAGATCTTCTTCGGCTCCCAGCTCTTCGGGAGTTTTGCGATGAAAGATCCTCTTTTCTCCTAGAGTCAGTCAACGTTGGGCTGACCACAGCCTCAATCTGACGATCCGAGGGTGTCTACGTGACCCCATAGATCTATTGTTGCTAACTTTTGTTCAAGGGTCCCTTGGGTCACAGTGTGTACCACTCCAAGAGGGACACCTGGCAATGTCTTCGCTTGACACATGGGCCCCCACATGATCTCGACGTAATCCAGGCGTCCCCATGATAGAATATTCGTGAGGGATCCCGAAGGATTCTTAGATCCATAGTCCACATTAACTTCGGGACTTCGAGACTTTGGGGGTTTTTGTGTTACCAAACCTTTTTCCTCCCAAAGTGGTCAACATCAGGGAGACTATATCGTAGATCCGACGGTCAGGATAGTTTTCGGGCATCCTCAGATCTATAGTCCAGATTAAGTTCGAGACTTGGAGACTTCGGGGGATTCACCTCTTGTGCAGAGAATATGCTCAATTTGTCGGACCCGCAAAGTCCGAAGGGATCTAAGGGATAACTCCCGCGTTCCTTCTCCAGTTCCTACAATCGTGAAGAACTTTGGCTCCTCCTGAACTAATCTCATCCATTCATCTTCCAAATGAAAGGATCTCTCCTTTTGGGGCTTGAATCTCGCTATCCTTCATGAGCTTTTTGAGCTCCTTAAGTACTTATTTATTTTGTGATATCTCTCTTAAACTTAACACTTAGAGAAATGTTTCGCACACCCCTTGTGCTCATTTATCAACTCTAGAACTTAAGGGGGTTGTCGGTCTCTTCCTGCCTCGTAGAGACTGTGCACATACATGCACTACCTCTCTTGAGCTTAACATAATCCTTCCTTCAGAACGACTGGGAGTTTTGGCATGCACATGTGAGGGTATGCCCAATGTCAACAAATTCATAGTTCATTTATTTTAAGTTGAGCCACCATGATGCTCATGAATTTACATGTACAAGCGAGAGAATTCCTTATTTTCTTGAATACACAATTAGGCAAAATTAAATGGATATAGTATAACCATTGAGAAAACATGCACATCCCTGCAACATTCATAGAATATCCAACTTTAATTCACAATTATCGCTTAAATACATAGAATATGATAATACTTATCTATTACAGGTTGTACCAACTAACTAGCTGTGGGTGTTTCCCTTTCCACCCAACCATAGGCTCAGAGGCATTCATTCTTAGCACTATGGCCACCACCATTCCAAGCCATGATATCTCCAAGGAATTTATGCCAATTATCATGATCCTTTCTCTTTCACATATTTTGCGAGGTTTATCATGTGCTTCCTCAGCATCAAGCTCGTGGCCTTCTCCTCAGTTGCATACTCTCATATATTTCTCTCTCTGTCATGACCTTGACAAGGTTTATCATATTCTTACCCAACATCAAGCTCTTGGCCTTCGTCTTGTTCTCTGCTCGCGAGTTCCTCACATTCTCCTCTTTTTTTTTTATTCTTTGGCGTGCCTTGCATGCACATCCCTCCTATCTTGCTCTTTATGTTAGAAGGAAACCCGGGTCAGTCTGGGTATGAAGAACCCTATGGTTCTTCGAGTTGACCTTCTGTAGCTATACCATGCTTCCATTCATGGGGTAGTTGATGGTTCAACCACCTATCCTTTTCTTATTAACTCATCTCTTCTAGTTTTCAAATTCTTTCCTCTAGTGATATCATGGCTAGTACTTTCAAGGCTTCACCCCCACAGTCAGTTATTGGCAATTCAAACAATAATAATAAGTTAGTGTATAATGTAACATATTAAATGATTGATACATTAATAATGTAATGTATTAATTAATTATTACATTAATACATTGCTAAAATGTTAATACATTAATAAAGTAATACATTATTAAAGGATTAATACATTAATAATGTAATTTACTAATTAATTAATACATTAATACATTGCTAAAGTATTAATACACTAACAAAGTAATAGATTAATAATACATTATTAAAGTAATAATACATTAATAAATACATTATTAAAGTATTAATACCTTAATAAATATATTATTAAAGTAGTAATATATTAATTATACATTATTAAAGTATTAATACATGAATTGAAAATTACTATGGTTGACGATGAATATGGTTGACTTTGGGAAATAAAGGTTCACTATGGTTGATATGTTTAATTATGGTTGACCATGACTATGGTTAACTTCAATAGACTTTCACCATGGTTCACTATGGTTGACCTTCACTAACCTTGACCATGGTTGACAATGGTTAACTCATAGTGGTTTCCCATAGATGACCATGGTTGGCCATGACCATGGTGGTTGTGACCATAGTTGACCATGACTATGGATGACATTAATACATTAATGTATATTGTAATATATTAATTAATTAATACATTACTAAAGTATTAATACATTAAAACATTAATAAAGTATTAATACACTAATAAAATGAGACATTAATAAAATAGTAATACATTATTAAAGTATTAATACATTAACAATACATTATTACATTAATGTAATGTATAAATTAAAGTATTAATTTACATTAATGTATACTATAACTTATTAATTAATATATACATTAATAATGTAATGTATTAAATAACTAATAAATTATTAATTAATACATTGCTAAAGTATTAATACAGTAATAAAATAATACATGAAAAAATAGATTTCATACATTTAATACATTAAACACATTAATAAATACATTACTAAAATATTAATACACAAATAAAGTAATACATAAATAATACATTAATAAAGTATTAATACCTTAATAAATACATTATTTAAGTAGTAATACATTAATAATGCATTAATTGACAATGACCATGGTTCACAATCGTTGACCACGGCCATGGTTTCTAATGGTTGACTATGAAAATGACCATGACCATGGTTAATTTTGGTAGACATGTTGCACATATGTTTTCTTTGATGTCAAAGTGGTCATGGACATGGTTAGTTATAGTGCAATAACAAACATAAGAAGTGCTTGGAAGGATCAAAGGATGAAATGATCAATGGTGCAGAGAAGGTTTAATGTCATAGAAGAAAATCTGCATGGTTCTTTGAACTAGTGCGACAAATAGTGCAGAGGAGTGTGCCGAGATGAAACTAGTGTGACAAAATAGAATATGAAAAATTGTATGGAAGATTGTGCAGAAGAAAATTTGCAGGGAACCTTGATCCATTGTAACAAATGACATGGTAGAATGTAATGAAATAAATCCTGTGTGACAAGCAACAGATTGGAATGTGACACGATGAACAAAGTGACTGGGTGAGCGCACTGCAGGGCAAGTGCAACGGGATGAAGGCACTCCAAGGCAAGTGTGATAGGATGAATACTTGTGACTTGAGCTTTTGGCTCTTATTCTATATCCGCACTAGATTCTCTATATACCAGAATGTGAGTTGATGCATCATTCATGAAGAGATTCTTTGATAAGACTAAGTTTTGTTGTTGGAGATGAGATGGAGCTCATTTGTAGGAATATTTGGTCTGTTTGATTTAGTCAAATAATGTCTAGTTGTAACTAGATCTTGTTTTGGTCAAGATTTGTCCACAATGTAACTATCATGCGTTCACATACTTTATTTATACAAAAGTGTAACTGAAAGAAGTGTGTTCTGGTCAAAATGTGTCCACCGTGTAACTATGATGCATCCACATACTTTATTTAGATAGAAGTGTAACTCACAAGAGTTTGATCTCGTCAAAATGTGTCCACAATATAATTGTTATGCGTCCACATATAGGAAGAGGAACTTAGAAAAAAACATTATAATTATGATGTACTCTGTTTGATTAATGCGCGGATGAAAAGAGAAGAAAAATGATTTTTAATTGTTTAAAGAAATTGAACTGGAGACTTATGAGATCAATTTTCGTAGAGAAAAGTTCAGTTCTGTAAAAAAAAATCTTAAACTGATTTCAGGGTGGAAGGATGGTGCTACAATGAGTTGAATCTCATAGAGGATTGGTGTCCTCATTATCTATGATATGTTGGTTCCTAAGAGGATTAGTGTCATCATTGTTTGTGATAGGTTGGTGCGTTAGAGGATTGGTGTCCTCATTTGCGATAGGTTGGTGCCTTAGAGGATTGGTGTCCTCATTATCTACGAAAAGTTTGTTCCCGAGAGGATTGGTGTCCTCATTATTTGTGACAGGTTTGTACCTGATAGGATTAGTGTCCTCATTTACGACAGGTTTTTGCCTAAGAGGATTGGTGTCCTCATTTGCGACATGTGGGTGCCTTTCAAGTTGAATAATTGTAAATTGTAAGTTGGTGCTTGCCGAAGAACATAAAGAAAGATGATTTGTGGTTTTCTCCCACATTGGGTTTCCACGTAAAATTTATAGTGTAATGTGTGTTTTGTGTTCTACATGTATTGTTGATTAAGCAAACACTTCTAAGCAACTTTAATTTGTTGCAAAGGAAAGAAAATTAAGAAATATGATGCAATATTGATTTACCCCACTCTCAGTATTGTTTTAAGTTATATGAGTATCAAAGCATAGGTACCTTCAATAACAGTCTAACACTTGGAAGGAAGATCACAAATAAAGTATGTCAAGTCAAGTTTATTTTTATTCTTTAATAAAACCTCCTATATTCAATGGAACAAATTTTTCATTTTGGAAAATCAAATTGAAGACCTACTTGATGTCTCTTGGTATAGAAATCTCACAGATCGTGGTAGATGGTTATAAAATTTCAACTACTCTTCCCACTCATGAAGTTGGTAAGAAAAAAATCTACAGTAATGCAAGAGATATGAATGCCATCCAAGGAGGACTTGCAGAAACATAATTTTTCAAAGTAATGTAGTTTGAATCCGCAAAGAAAATATTGTACAAAATGGTAAAAAGTTATGAAGGAGACGAGAAAGTAAAGTTGGTCAAACTTCAATCTTACATAATTCAATTTGAAAACCTAAGAACGAGTGAAGATGAAAATGTTGTAGGTTTCTTTCTCATAGTAGATGAGACTGTAGACACTATTAAAGGGCTAGGTGAGAAGATTGAGTAAGCTATAATAGTTCACAAGGTAATGAGATCTCTTCCCTCAAGACTTGATGCAAAGGTTTATGCTATAGAAGAAATGCATGAACTAGTTAAACGAACTATGAAAAGGTTGCATGTAATTATAACTACTTATGAGATGAGGACTAGGAAAGAGAAACGAGATCTAAAACACACAGTCTTCAAGCCATCAGTCAATTCATCAACATTTCAAAATCATGATTCAACATAACACTTCTTAGATGAAGATAAATCTAACTTTGTAAGGAAACTAAAGAAGGGATCCGAAAAATATAAAGGTACATGTTACCATTCAAATTCTTTAATTGTGGTAAAGTTGGTCATTTTGCATATAAATAGCCCTTCAAAGAAAACAACACCAATGAAAAAGAAAGAAAATGAAAGGATAAACCTAGGGAGACTAAAAAGAAAAAATATTTTAAAAGGAACATTTTTTATTCAAAAGATGATAGCAACAACTCTTCAGACATTGAATAAGAAGAATATGAGTCATATACAGTTCAAGATGAAAAAATTCTCATGGCATTAGAGTAACAAAAACTTCATCAAGAAAAATGAGACACATAAGAGTGTGAAGTTGTACCACACATGGAAGGAGAACTCGTTAGTGATGTTGAGGAAATCTCCTGAATCAAGAAAAAGAATAGACTAAGAAAATAATTGTTATAGTTTTATAAAGAAAAAGACAATAAGATGAGCAAATATATATTCATATTAAAAATTAAGTTAGAAGAGGCCAAAAGAAGGGAAGAGATATTTATGAATTAGATAAAATAAAAGGGGAGCATATGTGGAAAACTAGAAGTAGAAATAGTTTCCTCAAGAAAAAATCTAGATAAGTCCAAGACTCAAATGGAATTCATAAAAGGAGCTGAAACTTTAGATAACATTATCAACAATCAAAGATCACCAAATGACAAGCTAGGATTAGGATATAAGGAAAGTCTGAAAATTAGCAAAGGTGAATCAAGCACCAGCATGTCTACTAGTGAGAAGCCTACAAGTTATGAAAATGTTCTCAAGGGAAACAATAGTCAACCTAACAAATCAAAAGATGACAAGAAGAACCATTCAGAATTGGATCGGCCCAAATATTCAAACAAATATGAAGCAAGGAAGCAACATGTGCCTAAATTTTATCAATCTCACACACAAATAATGATTCCTATAAGTAAGTTTTTCATTCCAAGGCATCCATTTTTTTTCTATGGATATTCTTTTCTCTTGTGGCAAATTTGGACATAAGGTTGTGAGTTGCAGGACTTTTAGACATAACAAAAATGTAGAAATGAGATTCAATAGACCTCGAATGGATATGTATCAAAATTCCTTCTACCCTCTATTAGATGACCTCGAATACCACATATGAAATAATTTTGGACACAAGGAAAGTGAATGCAAAAGAAAGATGCTACCCGTCTATAAGCAAGACGGACAAGATGATTTTACCAAGGTTTGGAGGAAGAAAAATAAAAACAAAGAAAATTTTGGACTCACTATATATGCCAAAAATAAAGAAAATCAATGGTATATTGAGAGTGGTTTCTCCAAGCACATTACAAGAGATAAGAGTAAGTTTGAACTCCTTATTGAAGAAAAAGGTGGTAATGTTACTTTTGGAAACAATGCTCTAGCTAGAATTAGGGGAAAATGAACTTTTGTACTAGATGAAGATAAGAAGGTAAAGACCAAAGAACAAAATGTGTTGTATGCAGATGGTCTAAAACATAACTTGTTGAGTGTAACTCAAATGTGTTACCAATGACACAATGTTATCTTTCATTCAAAAGGTTGTAAAGTAATGGATGTGAATACAAAAAATGTTGTTGTTAAGGCAATCATAACTTCAAGAAATGTGTATGTTCTAGAATAAGGCAAAGAAAAATGTTGCATTGGTAAAACTAATGAGTGTTGGATTTGGGACAAAAGGCTAGGTCATCTTAGTTTTAATCATCTTGTTAAGCTAGGAAGAAAATATGTTGTGAGAGATATGCCCAAAATTTCCAAACCTGAGAATAATTTTTGTAAGTCATGTTAGTTTGGAAAGAAATCAAGAGTTAAATTAAAGTCAAGATAACACTCCACCACTTGACTTATTTAGTTGATTCATACAGATATCTGTGGCCCCACTAGTACACAATCACCTCGAGGTGAAAGATATTTTATTATTATTATTGATGACTATACCAGAATGACTTGGGTTGGATTGTTATTATTATTGATGAGTATACCAAAATGACTATACCAGAGTGAGATCGCCACACCCTAGCAGTATTGAGAGGGGCGACGACCCCCGACCATAGTCGCAGTCGGGATGCATCGGGAGCTGCGACGATACTTTGAAGCATGCCCGCGGGGCACTCACATCGGGAGGTGCGACAACTTTAAAATTTTTATGAGGGCATTCGCGTATGTTTTTTGGAGTTGAAAATTTTTGAAGGTATGGATTTTTTTTAAAGGGTATGAAGTTTGTTGTATAAAAAAAATGATGATGCTATGAAAAGCATTATATGCATATTATAATGCATAAATTAAAGTGGTGAATTTCTTAAAAAGGTGACTCTTTTTTTTTAAAGATTTTTTTTTATTAAACCTTTTTTATATTACTAAAGTTTTTTTGGATTAAACTTTTTTTTTTTAATTATTATTCAACATTGAGTAAGATCATTCCTCCATATAAGGGCCATTGGTTATTATAAGCAATGGTGTTTTTTTATGTTTCCTCTAATGAAAAAGATGCAGAGTGCTAAGTTCGAAATTGAGAAGTTCAATGGCAAGAAAAATTTCGAGATCTGGAAGGTTACGATGCATGATTTGCTTGTGCAACAAGGCGTGGTGAAGGATCTTTTGGGAAAATAAAAACAACCCGTGACCATAACAGATGATGACTGGGATGATATGGATGCGACATCACTGAGTGTCGTACGCCTTTGTTTGGACGACGATGTACTGTTCAACATTGTTATAGAGAAAACAACAATCATTTTGTGGTCAAAGATGGAAAGCCTGTACATGATGAAATACTTGACTAACAAGATCTTCCTGAAAATACAATTAGATAGTTTGCGCATGAAGGAAGGTATGAAAATAGTTGATCATTTAAATACTTTTAATACTCTTTTAGTCCAGTTGACTAGGATGGGAGTGAAATTCGAATCTGAAGATAAGGCAATTACATTATTATGTTCTTTTCCCACGTCATTTAAACATTTTTTTACCTCTTTTAGTTTCAGTTCAATAGAAACTATTGAGTTTGATGATATCATTGGAGCTTTATTGCTTGAGAAAACAAGGAAGAAATCAGATTGAGAAACCTCAACATCTGAGGCGATGGTGATAAGAGGTAGACCTAAAGAAAGAGGACATGGTTAGAGGGATTTCTCTCGGTCAAAGTTGAAGGGAAAAAAGAGAAAGTTTAAGTGCTGGTTTTGTGGCAAATCTGGACACGTGAAGAAGGATTGTTGGAAGCGACAATAAGCCTCCAAAGAAGACCCTCCAATAGAAATGAAGGAAGCGAATGCAACTGAAACAGGTTCATCAATAGGTTAATGTATGACTGATGAAGTTTTATCAATTAGTGTTGGTTCATGTCATGATCAATAATGGTTATTATATTTTGATTCTTCAAACCACATGTGTCTTCATAGACATTGGTTTATTACTTATCAATTTATATACAATGGAATAGTTTACATGGGAAATGATATTTCATGTAAAGTTGTGGGAATTGGTAGCATTCGAATTAATATGTTTGATGGAACTATTAAAATACTAACTCATGTGAGACATGTACCTCATCTTAGAAATCGAAGAAGGTTGGAAACATGTTTCTGTTAGATGGAAGAACTGAGCCAGATCATGTGACAACGATATCCGAGAAAGACAGTGATTATGTTCGACTGTGGCATCAACGGTTCGTCCATATGAGTGAACAAGTATGTAAGGTATTATCTGATCACAAGTTACTTCCTAGTCTAAATTATTTAAAGTTAGATTTCTGCAAGCACTGTATTTATGGAAGGCATAATAGGAAGAGATTTAAAACCAGAAGAAACACCAGTGAATCCTTGATGATATCCATTCTGATGTTTGGGGACCATCCCCTACTATTTTATATGGAGAATCATCATATTTTGTAACTTTTATAGATGATTTCTCTAGAAAGGTGTGGATCTATATGTTGAAAAGTAACGATGATGTATTTATAGTTTTCAATTAGTTTAGAGATTTAGTGGAAAATAGCACTGGTAGATCCATTAAATGTTTAAGAATTGATAATGGTGGTGAATTTATGTCAATGGAATTTGAGAATATTGCAAGGAGTTTAGGATTGATAGGCATAAAACCACTGCCTATACTCCTCAACAAAATCGAGTTGTTGAATGCATGAACATGACTCTTCTAAAGAGAGCAAGGAGTATGCTTAGTAATGCCAATTTGCAGCAGGAACTGTGGGTAGAGGAAGTAACTACAACTTGTTATCTGGTGAATCGATCACCATCAACAACAATAGAGTGAAAGATTCCTGAAGAAGTATGGAAAGGTCACCCTTGTAATTATTCTAATCTTAAAGTTTTTGGTTGTGAAGCGTGTGCTCTAATTCTGAAACATCAACGTTCTAAATTAGATCAAAAATAAAAAAGAATTATCTTTGTTGGATATGGTGATGGTATTAAGGGGTACAGGTTGTGGGATCCTACTGCCCACAAGATCACCATTAACATAGATGTAATATTTTATGAATCATCTCTCATCAAATCAGATGTAGATGTTCAAATGAAACAGGAAGAAATACCTAAGTATCAACAGATTCAGTTTGAAACCAGTTCAAATACAGATGAAAGTGAACATAAACAAGTTTCTAAAGATGTTCATTAAGAGTTACCTACTAAGGAAGACAGGGTTGATGATGACAGTCAAAATATTGTGGATGAGCCACAAACTTCCCTAAGGAGGTCTGCACATGTCATAAATCCTCCAAGAAGGTATGATGATTTTGTTTCGTCGGTTTCTTTAAGTACTAATGCTGATGAAACTTCATGCTATCAAGAAGATGTGAATGGTTCTAACATTGATAAGTGGAAAGAAGCGATGAAGGATGAAATGAAGGCTTTAGAGAGGAATGCAACATGGGATCTAGTTGAACTTCCAAGAGACAGGAAAACTGTAGGTTGCAAGTGGGTCTACAAGCTGAAGAAGGGTGTTGATGATAAAGTGTAAAGGTACAAAGCAAGGCTCATTGCGAAAGGATATTCTCAGAAAGAAGGTATTGGATTTCATGAGATTTTTTCACCAGTTGTAAAGTCTGTTTGAATTCAAATTGTGTTAGCATTAGTTGCATTGCTTGATTTGGAGTTGGAGGAACTAGATGTTAATAATTCTTTCTTACATGGATATTTGGATGAGGAAATTTACATGTAAAAAATGGAAGGGTTCGTTCATAATCGAAGAAAGAAACTTGTTTGTAGGCTCAATAAATCATTGTATGGTCTGAGGCAGTTGCCAAGACAATGGTATAAGAAGTTTGACTCTTTCATGGTGAGCCAGAATTATACAAGGAGTGAGTATCATCATTGTGTCTACTTTAAGAAATTGAATAATGGCATATTCATTATCTTAGTATTTTATGTTGATGATATGATTTTAGCAAGAAAAATCATAACTGAGATCAACAGGTTAAAGGCTCATATGGCTAGGACATTCAATATGAAAGATCTAGGAGCAGCAAGGCAGATTTTGGGCATGGATATATTCCGAGACAGCAGGAATGGTAAGTTGTGGTTGTCACAACAAAAGTATGTTGAAAATATAGTTTTGAGGTTTGGTATGAACGATGTGAAACCAGTTTCATTCCCTTTGGCTTCCCATTTTAAGCTTTCTGTAGCACCCTTCCATAACATGCTAAGCAATTAACTATTTATTTAAATACTTACACATTAACAACTTTGTTTTAGCATTATTTCATTGGTTTTTATTTACACATTTCTTCTACAACTTCTCAATAATAAATCTAATAACATGATGAAATAAGTAGTAGGCTAGCTTTAAGATTTAAAAACTTAAAACATAAGTATACCCAAAATATCAATAACGAAATATCACTGAAAAATACATCCTCCTTAGTTTGTAGAAGCTCATCAGTTGTAATGTAGTCCTGGGCACTTCCAAGTATTCTTTTCCCGCTTGCCCAGAGTGAAACAACGGAATCCTCCCTACCAACTAGGAGCCTAGACGGCTTCCTAGCTCCAAGAAACCTTTCGGTTTCTTGGCCCTCCGTGCCCGTGACTCCAAGAACAACAAAGCACAAATGCTCAAAGAAAACTATCACAA